>CAUYPK010030566.1:0-21152 GCA_963574355.1 Loris lydekkerianus
CGCAGAGGCTTCAGGGATGACAACATCTTTAAGGCTGACAAGTGCAGGCGCTTATTTCAAGGAGATGCCTGGGGGGTGGCACCTGTGGCTCAAGGAGTAGGGCACCGGCCCCATATACCAGAGGTGGTGGGTTCAAACCCGGGCCTGGTGAAAAACTGCAAAAAAAAAGGAGATGCCTGACAGGAGCCTTGTCATAAAGATGACAAATGTAAGAGTGGAGAACTTTCCAAAGAACGTCTCACAGTTCTGCTTTGTGCAGCTTACCTAGAGAGAAACTTGGTGATTGGTAAATGAGCAAAGCCATTTACTTTCTAGAACCTGAGGCCTGAAGCCCCCCCCAACCCCCTAATCATTTTGAGATCAAACAAATGTGCTTGGATGATTGGTGCTGTATTTGAGGAATGAATAAGGGCTATTGACCAGTTTGTTCTCCTGATAATAGACAACTCTCCTGGCTATCCACAAGTGAATCATCTCACCAGTGTGACCTGAAATATCTGCCTCCAAACATGATCTCAGAAGTCCAGCCTCAGGACCAAAACATTTAAAATTCACTACCAAGCCCTGCTCCTACAGTGGGTCATCACTGAAACACAACCTGTTATCTGCCATAGAAATTTCATCCGCCCCGACAGTTAACTCTCTGGGTGCTGTCCTCTCTGTCAGTTCTGCTTGAAATAAAGTTCAGCTGGAAACAAGTGTTTCAGCTAAGTTGGATTTGTCACAACCCTCTGGTGCTTTGGCCCCATCAGACAGTCCATCTCACGTGGCAGATCTCACACGAGTAGATTTTGAAGGTTTTGTTGCAGTGGAGTTTAGTGTGGCAACGTGTAACGAACCTGACCCAGAAGCAGTTTTCTAAGCACTATTGACCCAGGTACAAACCAGCATAAAAGAGGAAGTGGAAGAAGCAAGTGAGGGACAGAAACTGCAGAGACTCCAAAGTAAGAAGATGTCAGGCATCTGACAATGCAGCTGACGTTGTTCACTGTGGAAAAGTGCCCGGGTGTGCTGGGTGGTGTAGCCAGCAGGAGAGGGCTGTCTCCACTTTAGAATGAGAAAAGAAAGATTGACTCTTTTTAGAAAGAGCAACTAAACCATGAGAAAAGAGAAAATGCACTGATTTTTCATGATGACGTATGTAGGATCTGACTGTGTTGATTGTATACAATTCTGCATGATAATCCCTAATAACAGCTGCGTATGTGTCAGTACGACAGGCCTGGCTCCCTGTGTTGACCACCTGTGTGTATTAATCTGTCTGTTACAGCCTTGTGGGTGGTCAACTTACACAGGTTTTACTGTATTTGAAATTTTGTTTGAAAATTTCCAGGGTAGATATTTTATTTTAAAAAAAAAAAAAACCTAAGAGACTCTTAAGAATCTATAGTCTGGGGAGTTTACAAATCTCTGGCCTTTGATTTCAGGAAGTCAGATTAGGTGGCCCCCCTATCTAAGTAACATTATCGAGAGGAAAGGGGAAAGGATTCTCCACACATCTCAAAGCTGAGAACCAGAGCCAGCCAATTTGGTGCAAGAGGTTGCAGTTTTAGAAAACAAGATAACTTTGCATTAAAGGTATTAGCATAAATATTAATAACATACTTTACAGAAAGGTCACAGGAAATTAGATACCAATTTAAAGCAATCATTTGGAAGAAAAATAACCTTCTGGTTATTCTGAGATGCCCTTCTACTCTTCCCTTTTATGATTAGTTGTTTGCCTTGAGTCAAACAGCTCCTAGTATATAATTATCCTTCAAAGCCACCTACAATGTCCAGAGTTGATTTTGCTCTAAATTATTCTGCTCAAACCAGCTTATGCTAAATGTCACTATTTCACAGTTAAGGACATTTGAGTACTTAAGCTTTTTATATGTGGTTATGGCAAAGTAAAACTATCCTCCTTCCTGTCTCCCCCACGCCCCTTCACTCATTACCACAGACCCATAGTACTATATGAAGACAGGGCCCACGTGTGTTACAGAATTGTGGGATTCTCTTGCTCTCTCAAGTCAAAATTAATTCCTAGCCCTAATCTTTTCTGTTATTCCTATCAGATATATTTGGAGGTTATCAATCCTAATTCTATTCTACTAGAATTTAACTCAAGTTTCTAAAAACATATTTGAACCTTTATTTCCCCTAACACTTTAAAAATTTTAAGAGTATCTTCATCTTTAGTTATCAAATGAGACCTTTCCTTTAGCATTAAGAAGCTTAATTTCTAGATAATTTTACTTTACCTTTTGTGCTGCCTTAATGATTTCAGCCACAGTATCAATGATTAAAGTTCACCATATTCCTCTCCTTTTTGTGTATACCACGTCTTTCCCTTTCTTCATTCCAATTCATGTTTATTTTCGGTAGCATACGTCCTCTTAGTGATTTTCAGAAAAATTATACTTAGGTTGATATATTTTCTGAGAGCTAGTGTGTCTTAAAATATTTTTCTCCTGCCCTTACATATTAACACCAGATTTGCCAGTCTCAGATTTTATAACTGTTGCTCTCTCCCTCCTGCTCCCACAGCAGCCCCCTCTCATCCAGGTTTTGTGCTTTCTATGGTTCCAGCCACCGACAGTCAACCATAGTCTGCAAATAGCTGAGTTCAGAACAATAAGAGATCTTGAGAGCAAGAGAGACCACATGCACATGACTTTCATGACAGTGTATTATAATCCTTGTATTTTATTATTAGTTATTGTTAATCTCTTCTGGGCCTGATTTATAAATTAAACATTATCATAGGTGTGTACTTATAGGGGAAAACATGATGTACATAGGGTTTGGTGCCACCCCTGGTTTCAGGCATCTCTGAGGATCTTGGAGTGCATCCCCTGTGGACGGGGGACCACTGTAGGATGGTGGTCTTTGCCATTTCCTTCTTTTCCTGCATGTTCTGTTTAGGTGGGGATCATTTATATGATTGCTCACGTTAGCCTTAGTTCTTAAAAGATGTTGTTTTTCTTCATGTGTCTGAAAATCAGGTTAGTAGGTAATGTGAATGGCAAAAGCTATCATGTCCCTCTGCCGCTCTGCCCAGCAGGCCATTGCCACTGCTGGCCTTCTCCCCTTCTCTCCTCCCCAGGCAGGGGTTCCTTCTTGGCTTTGGGGCGACAAGCTGCAAGCCAACCAGAGGTACAACTGGACTTGAGCAAAGTATAATTTAATAGTAGTGTGGAGCTTTCAGACAGCTCAGCAAAATTGACGCCTTAGAAGTGAACTGCACCCACCTCCTCTGTGAGTCACCAGTGAGGGGCACCATGCAAGTCCTGACCTTACCCCATGTCCTCAACCAGGGGATTGCCTGGCTGTATGGGTGCAGACAGCGTGCTTCCCGAGAGAGAAGGAAAGCTGTAGGGAGGCGATCGCTGCTTTGCTGTTTTGTGTTAGCTCATCTGTAGGCCATAAGTTTGTTATTCTGGCAACGCTCTGATGTTACTTAGGGCACTGTCTAGAAGAACCAGCAAATCTCCACTTTACTTTCCAGCAAGAACCACTTCATGACAAATGTAGCTCCTCTTGTGAGCATCTGGCCCTGTTCCCAGAGACCTTCAGCTCGCCCTTCTTCCCCTGGCCCCACCCTGCGTCTGTGTGCCTTTGTTCTCCAGTGCTGAGGCTCAGAGGTGAAAGGTTCCTCAGTGGTCTGCCAGGGCCTGCCCACTGCTGCCCCGGTAGCTTTCTGTGCTGGTGAGGACAATTTCGCTTTTTCCTCAGTCCCCCTCACCTGTTGAGTATCCTTTTAAAAGTTCTCAAAGTATCTGCTGTTCATATATTTTTTAATCATTTCATTGATTTTTAGAGAATTAAGGGAGATAGATATGTTTTGCATTTGCATGTATGGTATACACTATAATGTTTTAATATTTGTGTATACTGTAAAATGATTAAATCAAGCTAATTAACACATTTGTCATCTCCCATACTTATGGAGAAAGGAGACCACAAGGTAGCCGAGAGGTTTAGGTCAGCTTTGTTCAAAGGGACAGCAGCCTGCCTGGGCAGTGCTAAGATGGCATCTACCCTGAGGGTATCAGAACCTTTCATATGGATCCCTACCAGATGGGGAAATTCTGTTCTTGCCCAGAAAGGTAGGGTCCTTAGGCATGAACTTCTGAGGGGTGGGGTTCCTCAAATCCTTCATCTCCTTTATCTTAGGGGTGGGGGTTTGTGTAGGACTGCATTAGGCCCCCCCCAAACTTAAATCATTTTCTGTCCAGCATGTTTTTAAAGGTCATATTTCTCCTGAACTTAGCAAAAATTTTAGCAAATGTATATGTGTGTAAAATATGTATATGCATATATTTATACGTGTATAAAACATAACTGTCTTATTTAATATACCTATATACTCGAGTATAAGCCGAGTTTTTTCAGCACAAAATTTGTGCCGAGTTCGGGTTTTTCGGCACAAATTTTGTGCCGGAAAAAACTCGGCTTATACTCGAGTATATACGGTATTTGTACACATAAAGAACAAGATTAAAATTACTCAGAAGATTTTTCACTTTATATGTTCGTCATTTGAGTTTTCTATAAAGAGCATATGATTTTCATCATAAAAAAATAACAAATGAAAGATAACAGACAAAAAAGTCTTCTCCATAGAATGTCTGAAATAACATACAGATGGCGGGAAGGACGAGGGCGTTTGCTTTCACACGTGTGTACATAGTTTGAGTAGCTGGTAGAGAGGTTAGTTTGTCTGTATTCATGTCTTAAAGAAGCAAAAACTAATGACATTTTCAGAGGAGGACTATGAAAAGTCACCCATATTCCAGGCAAGAGTTTTTTTTACTTTAAATGCTGTAAAACCATTACGCAGGATTGACCTTTATAGCTTTGACTATCCAGCTCGTCCTTCTCCCAGCCTGCATGTTGATACAGTGTTACAGTATTTTGCCATAGTTTGGTTTGGGTTTGGCATTTATGTGAGATAGCACATATATATACACACACACACACATACATATATACATACACATACGTATACACACACACATATATATATATATATATTTTTTTTTTTTTAGACAGAGTCTCACTATGTCACCCTCAGTAGAATGCTGTGGCATCACAGCTCACAGCAACCTCAAACTCTTGGATTTAAATGATACTATTGCCTCAGCCTCCCAAGTAGCTGGGACTATAGGCGCCCGCCACAACACCCAGCTATTTTTTTTTGGTATTGTCATTGTTTAGCAGGCTCAGGCCAGGTTTGAACCTGCGGGCCCTGGTGTTTGTGGCCAGCACCCTAACCACTGAGCTACAGGTGCCAAGCCGAGATAGCTAATATAAAATGAATCAAAAAGCTAGAAATCAAATGTTTATATTTTTAATATCTGTAAGAATACATGGGCTATGGGCTATAACGTATAGTTGTGGTATAACATGAAATGATAAAAGCCTTACCATTGTCATTTCAAAGGAAACTTAGGAATTGCATATCTCATTAAGCATGTTTTATATTAATTATATCTACTAAAAAGTAGTACTTCACGTAGCTCAAAGTATTTTAATTACTGTTTTTTTATTTAATTCTGTGAATAGAATATATTAATCCTTTCTAAAACTTTTGTTTTAAAAGCCTCTGGAAGTATTATAAATTACTTTCTGGAACAGTTTATTTGAAAGGATGTAACATGTTATAATTGCATATAAGAATTTATAATATGATTACAGATAATATATAATTATGAAAATTTATGAAATGGTTAAAAATCCTTAAACTTCTAGATTAGACTGTAGCTTAGCCAAGATCAGCTAGTTAGAAAACATTTAATGCAGGCCACAAACACCAGGGCCCGCAGGTTCAAATAAGCAACATAGAGAGATATGTAAAAAACAAAACTTGGCCTTGCCTTCAAGAAGCTTACAGGCAGCAATAGCACCAACTAAAGAGGCTAGAATCATGCCCAGGCTTCTGTCCTGTGAATCTCCCTCTTCCCTGATGGGCTCTGGGTGCATTGTATCTTCCCAGTTGTTACAGCTGGTTAAAAAAATAAGTTTTACTTCATTCATAAACATGTACTTTTATATCAACATCCCAATTTTTGAAAGTGGACTTTTGGTGCAATAATAATAAATTCTGCCTTGGAAAATGTATCAGTTTATTTTTTGCTAACTAAAGCACAGATGATGAAATTTTTATTCTGATATCACTAGGGAAATAAAACTCCTACATTCATTTAATAGACTGCTTGTTACTTGTTGATAAGTTTGACCTTATGGAGTCTTAAAATTGTAATTTCAGGGTGACATCTGCAGAAACGCCACCAGTCCACCCTTTTATCTGATTATGTAGGAGAACTCTAAAGCATTATTTATTTTTTTATTGGTAAGGTTTTGGTTTGATATTTGTTTTGTTCTCTGATTACAAACATAAAATAGCCTATTGTAAAACGTTTGGAAAAGTCTGCGACAGTATTTTATAAATCTGCGCTCTTTGACACTGAATAGGTGTCACCACTGTGGACACGAAGCGTCCCCTTCCTGCTGCTTTCTCCTGGTGAGACTTTTAAATCCTGGAATCCAGAATTATAAAGTCTATAATTTGTTTAAAAAGGAAAATAACAATAGTTTATCATGTTCTGTGTCTTCTCTCCAGTGTTTCACATGATTGTCTGATGATTTCATATGATAATTTTAAATGAAAAGACTTGAAAATATACTTCTTTTTAAAATAATATCATGTTATATAAGGAGAAAGCAGAAAATTAGCTCACAGAGTAAGAAGTCACACTCTTGGGTTAGCTCACAGAATAAGTGTCACACTCCCGATCACAGAATAAGAAGTCACACTCCTGGTTTTGGTCTGCATTTCTGACTTTGAAGATGTCTCAGGATCCAGCCTCTTTGGTTCAGACCCTAACTTTCAAGGTTCCCTATTCTCTAGATAATTATGTCATATCTGTGCAAACTTATACAAAGGACCTATTAAACCAGGGGTGTCCTTCCCATGGGTATGAATGCAGCCCAACACAAAGTCATAAACTTACTGAAAACATTGTGAGATTTTCTTGTATTTTTTTGCCAGAACTCGACTGCGTAGCTCTCAAGCATGAACCCTGAATGTGCCCGCATCATGTTGCAAGGTTATGTAGAATAACCAGACTAATGCCTTTGCTATTTGTACACATGTGGCTTCAGTTTTGCAGTAGTGTATGGCTTCCAGTGTATTGTCTTCCAAACACAGACCATCAAATTGACACCACTGACACTCTCTGCTTCACAGATAGCACCTGTTGTTGTGTCTTCAAGTAGTAGAAGGGGCAAGGAAGCTCACTCAGGCCTCTTGTAACAGGGCAGTATGTCAGTCTATGAGGGTGGAGGTTTCAAGATTCAGTCACTGCTAAAGCCCCACTTCCTAATACTGTTACTTTGGATATTAGGTTCCAACATATGAATTTGGGAGCGTACAACATTCATATCACAGCGCTCTGAAAAAGTACAGCATCTATTAGAATGATTGTCATTTCATATTCATGTGTGGCTCACGCCTGTAATCCCAGCACTCTGGGAGGCCGAGGGTGGGTGGAATGCCCTGAGCTAGAAAGAGACCCCGTCTCTAAAAAAAAACGCGAGGCATTTTGGCAGGCTCCTGTAGTCCCAGTTACTTAGGAGGCTGAGGCAAGAGATCACGTAAGCCCAAGAGTTGGAGGTTGCTGTGAGCTGTGATGCCACAGCACTCTACCGAGGGCCACAAGTGAGACCCTGTCTCAATTAAAAATAAATAAATAAAAGGGAAGAAAAAAAAAAAGAAACACAGGAAACATTTTCCTATGGATATATTTTAATCCATGGATAGATATTCATACTTTTTGAAGTAATTTGTGCTTACTGAGCAGAACTATCAGCTGTCTTAATTTAAAACACATAGAATATTTAACTAAGAGTATATAATACCTGCTTTCTTAACAAAGGTATCACTTCACCAGAAATGGTACAAATATAGTTATGTTTCAAAACTCATTCATATAAAGGTTGTTCAGATACTCTCACCTTTTCTTTTTTTTTCTTTTTTCATGATTATGGAATAAATGTATCATTTAATTATTTCTGTACATTTGTTGTAGACCCATCAATTATTTTATAGTCACGCTCTCCATAACAGTCATCAAGGGTGCCCAAAATTTTTGATGCAGAATCTTTTAACCAGATAAATGGGAAAACTCTAATTTGAGACATAACTACCTGAACGTTCTGTTTGGTTTTCTCAGTATACATTTAGCTTGTTTGTATTTAGTGCCTCTCCCTTGGATTCTGAGCCATCCTTGAATTTAGCTAACCAGTTGAAAAAGAAAACCAACATTAATCATAATTTATTATTACTCTTATCCTATCTATAGTTCACAGATGACAGCTTAAGAGATTTTTGAAATATTGGTATAAACAAAAGAACTTTAATTTGCTCAGACCTAAAGGAATTTTTGCTTGTGATCATTATTTCATAAAGTGTGTTAATGATTTTAGGAGGAAAATTAGAGTTCACTTTAAAAATAAACTTACAAAAGTAGTAATTTCCTGTGCTTTATTTTTCTACAGTTCTGAGTGGTCTGTGTTCTAATGACTGTCCTCGTAAGATAACAGTAAGTAAACTTAACTCTTGCTTTTAAATTTTTCTCTGAAAATTCTCTACGATGATACACACAAAATAGTCGTTACAGATGACAATCCCAGTGTCACTCCTCTTTAGCAGTCATTGAAGTATCCCTCACTAATCAGGAAAACATTGCTGGAAGCAAAGTGCCTTTCACCTACAGGGTCACCTCCTTTATGAGCCCTTTTCTGATATTCTTGGAGGAATGACTATTACTCCAAGCATTTCTGGACATTTGGCATTTATAATATTTGATCTCACCTGTTTAAAGAACCATGTTACCTTTGAATGCCTGGCACAGAGCACAAGATCAAGCATTTAGGAGGCAATTAATAACCATTTTTGTTTAATCTTAATATTGACTTGCTGTTTAATGAAATATTTCAGTGAAAAAACAAATGTGAAAATAATTAGACTTAGTTTTGAAGTAGCCAGTTCATGTAAATTCTAATCAGAATATTATATTTGAAAGCACGTGACTGTGTATATCAAGAACCTGTTTGGAGATCTCTGTAGTAATCTGCCTTTTATAAGAAATTAACCCCCACTTAAAGGAACTGAGACTCAGAGAAGTCAAATTATCCAAAGTCAAAGAGCTGTCTATGAAGCCGTGGAGCTGGGGGTTGCCATTACAGTCTCATGTTCTCACTGCCCATGACCGCATCATATTAATAGTATTTATGTGTAGTTGTTCCCATATTTAAGACATGTGAAAACAGACCTTGACCTAGAGATAAATCCTAGACTTGCTTTGGAGCAATGTGTCTGAGGGAGTGGGGACAGCAGGGTTGGTAGAGTAAGGTACGTGGAGAACTCCGAGGGCCAGGCCTTTGCACTCCTGCCTCTCTCAGATTTGACATTCACACTGCCCCCAAAAAGGTGTCAGCATCTGAACCAGGCAGCTCCCTTTCCCCAAGAACAGTTTCCAGGTATGTTGTGCGTGGTTAGCAGCCAGGAACTTGGGATGGCTCAGGGACCAGCATCTCAGTCTCGAAGGGAAGATCTGGATGTCGCATCACCATATCCACTGCAGCACACATGCAAAGACCTGCACTCTTCCCTCATTGTAACCCTGTAGGTGAGATTGATCAGACTAGAGATTCAGTCAGTTGTTGGGTTGTTATTACCCAGTGAGTATGACACTCAGACCTTTCATTCTTCTAACTTCCTTCCTGTAATATCCCTACTCTGTGGCTCTTTGACTACATGTCATGCAAAGAACTTTAAAAAGTTGAAACTGTGTGGGTGTGGTGGCTCACACCTATAATCCTAGCACCCTGAGAGGCCGAGGCAGGTGGATCACCTGAGCTCAGGAGTTCCAGACCAGCCTGAGCAAGAGCTCCGTCTCTAAAAATGGCCGGGCAATGTGGCAGGCACTTGTAATTCCAGCTACTTGGGAAGCTGAGGCAAGAGAATCACTTGAGCTCAAGAGTTTGAGGTTGCTGTGAGCTATAGCATCACGCCACTCTACCCAGGGCAACAAAGTAAGACTCTGTCTCAAAAAGAAAAAAAAAAAAAAAGGTTGAAATTAAACCCACTCATTTTACTCAGAAGTTCTACTAGAAAGTTTAACAGGAAGGTTTCTATGATTAAAGCAAGTTTTACTTGTAAGATTTCTGCTTCCCTTCTCTTTATTTAAAATATAAGTCACTCCTCTCTTACAGAGCAGTGGTCCCCAACCTTTTTGGCACCAGGGACGGGTTTCATGGAAGACGGTTTTCCACAGAATGGGGAGGTGGAACCAAGGCCGTGATACAGGCCGTGTAGAGCAGCTGTAAATAGTGAGGAAGCTTTACTCCTGGCTGCCGCTCACATCCTAGACCAACCCTTTTGGCATCCGGGACCAGTTTCATGGAAGACAATTTTTCCACAGAGGGTTATGGGAGGGAGGCAAAGGGACAGGAGAAGGAGGTCAGGTGGTGACACTGTGTGGCCCAGTTTCTTACAGGTCATGGACCAGGTACTGCTCCATAGCCTGGGAATTGGGGACCACATGTGTAGCAAACAGAATCATTTAGAGCATCACATAAGTCTAGCGTGCAGAGCTGTCTGTACAATGATTGCCCTGACCATCCAGCACCTTGGGCTCTTCTGCAGCTAATACACTCTCCCCCCATTCATCCATTTATGTCTTTCTTTGAAATTGAGATCCTATTGAATCACCTCTCACTTCTATAATTTTCCTTCTTTGTGATACCTTACTAATATCGTAGATCAGAATTTTATCACAGCTTAAAAGAAACAAATACACAGTGTACTTTTCGAGTATTACACACATCAAAGTGATGATAGTAACTATTATCATAAGTATCAAAGTATTACACATTCCAAGTTTCCACTTGTGAAATTATTTATGATACTTCTTAGAAAAGTGATCCTTCTCCATATTCCTTGGTCACCAGATTATAGTGGAAAGTGTTTACTGGGTATGACCCCGAGTGAGACAGAGGGAAAGTGAGGACACCACATCCTGCTCTTCGCCACTTGAGCTAGGGTTTGAGTTCAACAACTGTCATGCTGGCTGTACCTATGTTCTCCCCCATGTAGACAATTGAAGAAACATTATTCAGCTCATCCGCTGGGTCCACCCACATTCCTTCATCTCCATTTTGAAGACCCTAGAGTCTTTGATTCTTTTTTAGCTTTAACTACTCACTCCCATAAGGCCATAACTTGGACCTTATCTACCAAAATGGTTCTACTTCTGAAATTTCAATTTCATTTATCCAATTCTGACCACAACCTGTTTTCCATCCCTCCCACTGTCACTTTTACTGTACCTGTTTATCCTATTGACCTGTATCTGCTCATCCTTACCTTTACCTCCCTCCTAAACTACCATGGCGTCACTACCTCCACTCCTATGAAGCACTGCCCTTCCACTGTACCTGCCTGAAAAATTCCAGCCCTTGGTTAGTTCGGCTGTCTTGCTCATTCTCTCCTGTACCAATGCCACTGGGCATTTCTGAAGAAAAGCCCACAATCCTGCACATTGGGACCACCACTCCTGCCTGGTCTCCATCTAGTCTCAACAGTCCCTCTCCAAGGTTCTTCTTGTAGACTGGACTCCCACTCCCTGGGCATGCTGCGTCTCAGCACACTTCCTTTTGGGGCACATCCTTATCCTGCTTGTTGCTCTTTGAGCTTCCTAGCTCTGTGTCTTGGTGTCTGTCATTAATTTTAGAAAATTCATAACCATTATCACATCTCATATTTCTTCTCCTTCCTTCCTTTCTTCTTCTTGTATTCCTACTACATATATTTACACATTCAGTAAGTGGCCCACAGTTCTTAGATGCTCTGCTCAACGTGTTCATTCATTTTCTCTTGGCGTTTCAGTTGTGAATATTTCTATTTTCTTGGTCATGTTCAGTCTAACAGTGAGCCCATGAAAGTCATTCCTTTGTTATGGTATTTGTTTTATTTCTGCCATTTCCTTTTGATTCTTTCTCAGCATTTCTATCCCTCTGCTTATATTGGCAATATGTTCTTACATGCTGTCTTTTCCCATTACAGACCTTACTTGCAGTGGTTTTTAATTCCTGGTCTGATAATTCCAAAATGCCTACAATATGTGAGGCTAGTTCTGATGCCCACTTTCTCTCTTCAGGCTTTTTTGTTTTGTTTTTGGCCTTTTAGCACTCTTTCGTGATGTACACCGTGAAAAGAACTGAGGAAGAGAGGCCTTTGGAGTGAAGTTCTACATTTATCTTGCCAGGAGTTAGGCTGTGTTTACTGTTTGTGGCAGCTGTGGTGTCAGAGGCACAGTTTCCCTCTAGTCCTTGTTTTTGGTCTCCTTCGGTACCTTTGCGTTTCCCTACAAACTCCTCCTTCAGTGGGGTCCGATGCTCACAGCCCCCTCATTGTAGAGGATCCTGACAGATGTGGTGATGAGGAATCAGTGCAGGGGATCCTGTAGTCCTGTCAGTAGGTCTGGCTCTTAAGCAAGCCAGTATCTCTGGGCTGCCGTCTTCCCTGTCCCTTTAGGGAGGCAGGGAGACTAGAGGGGATGAAGTTGGATATTTCCCTTTCCCCAGGTAAATTAGGCTTCTGTAAACACCTAGTCAGTTAAGCTCTAGTAAAACAGTTTCTATTAGAGAACAGAGAGCTGTGGACTTATTTTAGAATGTTCACTTTCCCCTCTCACTGGAGGAACCATGAAGGGTTTTTCCCCCTGTTTTCACAGTGAGAACCTATATGACTCCTGAAGGTAAAACTCACAAGTGTGCGATTTCCTTGCTCAGTCTGCTGCCCCACCTCTCAGAGTTTTAAACACTCCAGCTCGTCCACAGAGCCTTCAGCAAATTTTTAATTATACTTCAAGTGTTCCGATGTGTATTGGCTCCATCTTTAGCCTTCTGACATTCAGTTTATGCCTTTGTAACAAGCTGTGATTCTCCTTTTTTACCTGTCTCTCCAGTTTCCAGGATAGTAGTTTGTCCTGTGACCTCAATTCTCTCATGGATCTAAGAAAAAGTGTGGACTTTCAACTTTCCAGCATTTTACCTGTCAGAACAGAAACCAGAACTCCACTCACTTTTGTCTATGCTTTATTCTAAGAGTTCATTCTATCTATAGTACATGATGATTTTTTTTTTTGTTTTTTTTTTTTGCAGTTTTTGGCCAGGGGCTGGGTTTGAACCCACCACCTCCGGCATACGGGGTTGGTGCCCTACTCGTTGAGCCACTGGCACCACCCAGTACATCATGATTTTTATCAGTATCTCTCCCTTTGTGTCCTTTATTGTTTTTTATCTTGAATTTTTTAATGTTTTTAAAATGTTAAATATCTGTAAAAACATAGACTAATGTAATGAAACCCCCTGCTCCACACTACCACCTCACTTCAACAATATCATCATAGACCCAATCTTACTTCACTCCCCCCCTTAGTATTTTAAGGCTAATCCATCATTTCTAAATATATCAATGTATATTTCTAAAAGGTAAGGACTTTCCATGTCAGACCTGAAATTCCCATTCTTCATAAAAACTATTTAATATCCTTTCTACTCTCCCCTAACTGCAACCTTAACTTCTGGTTCTCAGTAATTGACCCTGCCTCCTACTTCAAAAAGAAAATAATAGATAAAATACGAATTTCTTCAACTGTCTGAAGTAACTTTGGGGGAGTTATTTAACTTCTGTTAAGCCTTCTTCTCCACTTTTATAAAATGGGAAAATGAATAGTACACGCCTGTTACTAGATTCCTATTGCTGCTGCCATAATTTTGTAGCTTAACATGACACAAATTTGTTCTCTTAACTTTTTGGAGGTCAGAAGCCTGAACTATGTTTCACTAAGCAAAAAAATGAAGTTGTTGGCCATGCTGCAACAAAAAGCCTGTTGTTGACCACACTTTTCAGAGGCTTTGGGGAGAATCTGTGCCCTTGCTTTTCCCAGTTCTTCAAGCCCCTACCTATATTCTTTGGCTCTCAGCCCCTACCCCCTCTCCAAAGCCTCTTCAGATGACTGATGCAAACTCATCCTGCCTTCTTCTTTCACTTATAGGGACCCTTGTGATTAGATTTTGCACACTCAGATATCGAACATCTTTGGGGGACTATTACTCTATCACACTACTTCCTGAGTTTTCTGTTAAAATTAGAGCAATTAATGTCAATAAGTCATAGTGAGCTGGAATATACAATAAAACACTCAAAAAGTATATCATTTGTCAATGTAAATATTTATACTCTGCCTATGTAACATCCCTATGTCAATGTAAATATTTATACTCTGCCTATGTAGGGTTAGTAAGTTGCAATCATTTGAGAAATGCTGATATTCCGTTTCTCTCAGACAGGACGAGAAATCTACTTGCCTTCTTGACTTCTTATCATGTGACTCTTTTTTAATATCGTAAGTTTGTCACTTATAGACATGGAAAATATCAGTATGTTTAGGGAAAGCACCATAGATGTTGAAGAATCAAAAGAATATTCATAGTCCTGATTTTTTTCCTTTAAATATCCAGCTATTTTTGGAACCTTTTATTGTCAGTATGAGGCATATTTTGGCCCTTCACTATGTCAGTGGAGGTCATGACTTCTTTTTCTGTCACTTGATTGTTCTTTTCTTGAAAGCCTGGTGACTTTTCCTATTTGATAGGTTATGAGTATAGAAGCAGGCAGGTAATTTTTCTTTTAAAAGAACTTTTCCTCTTAAACAGCAAACTGGTTTAAAAGTAGTCTGTGAGTCCCCTGTGTACAAAAAGAGTTTGTATACTTTCCCTTGACAGAAGAGCTCCATGAGGTCAGAGACAGTATCTGTTTTGCTTCCCAGCACATCCTAGAACCCAGCAGAGAACAACCTGTCAGTTGACCCAGGCGGCTCTCAGCGTAGCCCCTCCTTCCACACCCACCCTTTTGCTTTTCCTCACCACTGAAAACCAGTGTACCAACTGGGCTGTGAGTCACGCACGCCTCCTACCCAGGGCTTCAGGGGCTTTGTGCTGTTGCTTATTCCATTTGTCCACATACTCCACCTCTCAGCTGGTGTCTGCCCTGCAGCATTTGTGGGTGTCTAAATCCCTCTTCTCCGTAAATGCACACACACGTACCTTCTGAAGCCCATGTCCTCTCCAGCTACTCTAGATGCTCTGTTTCCTTTTCCCAGCTAAACTTCCAAGTCCTACATTTGCTTCTCCTGTTCCTTACCTGGGTATCATTAACTTGCTGTTGTAACATAGGCTTTGACCTCTTCATGCTAAAGCTGCACTTGACACTGCTGACTGCTGCTAGGGACAGAAGTCCTGGGCTTCCTTTATGTTCTCTCTGGCCGTTCTTCCAGCCCATCCTTTCGATGCTGGTGATTCTTGGGTTTCCATTCCAGGTTCTTGTCTCACAATGTGCACACCTACCAGAGATACACTCCAAGATCCTCGGTGGGTGTTTAAAACCCAGATAATCATGAACTCTGTGTACACTTTTTGTCCTATACAGACATATCTATGATGAGGTTTAATTTATGAATTAGGCACAGTAAGAGATTAACAACAATAACTAATAGGACGATTGTAACAATATACCATAATAAAAAGTAAATGTTTATCTCTCTAAATATCTTACTGTTTTGTACTTCAAGTAATTAAAACTGCAGAAAGTGAAACTGCAGATGAGGAGGCTAGAAACTCTTTTAGGGGCGTCCAGCCTTTTGGCTTCTCTGCACCACATTGGAAGAAAAGGTTCTCTTCAGCCACACATTAAATACACAAGCACTAACAAAAGCTGATGAGCAAAAAAAAAATGTTCATTTTATCTGCCACCACAAATGAGGATAAGCAAAATGTCCTCACATGATCTGCATGTGGCCCATGGGCCCCAGGTGGACACCCTGCAAGTGATCTCACCCACTTCTCCAAGGTTGTTCCCCCACCCAAACTCACTCCTCCTCCCATGTTCCGGCCTCGGTCTTGCTTCCTTTCCAACTCCCTACAATCTGGATTATTACTCTCTTCCCCTAATTGCCCCCCTTCTCTACCCTGTTGCTTTAGGCCATCATTGTTTGCTTGACTGCTGCAGCTTTCTGGGTCATCCTTCAAAACCCTACCACATGATCTTTCTAAAACACAAACCTTCAAGGACTTCCCTTTGCCCTTAAAAAACAACCCAGCCCTGGCATCCTGAGAGCTGCCCAGGCTTACTTCGTCAGCCTGTCTCTTGGAGTTCCTCCTCACACCCTCTCAATGTCAGCCAAACTCAACTCTTATGTTTTGCCATTCTGTCTCACTCTGGGCCCTGGCATATTCTGTTCTGATGCCTTCTCTCTCTTTTTTTTTTATTTGAGACAGATTCTCACTCTTTCACCCTGGGTGGAGTGCTATGGCATCATACCTCACAGCAACTTCTAACTCTTGGGCTCAAGTGATTCTCCTTGAGGATCCTGAGCCTCAGCCTCCTGAGCAGCTAGAACGGCAGATGCCTACCACAATGAGTGGCTAATTTTTTTTCTGTTTTTAGTAGAGACGAGATCTCGCTTTTGTTCAGACGATCCACCTGCCTCGGCCTCCCAGAGTGCTGGGATTAAGGCCTTCTCTTCTTGACCTTCTAGATTCGGACACGTGATGTTCAAGTTGCCTCTCAGACAGTATCTCCTCTGAGAAATTGCCTGCCTCCCCTTTGACAGAGAGTTGGACACACCTTCTACTGTTTCTCAGCACCTTATGCTTAGCCTTACCATTTGTTATTTTGTCGTTGGTGAGTTACCGGTATTAAGTCCTTAAAGAAAATGGAGTGGGTCTTATTTATTATTCTTATTATTCACTGTAGGAGTCCAAGACCTTGAAACAAATGCTTAGATGATCTGGTAGCTGACATTGACATAGAAACCACCAAGGCTCCTAAGAAACCTAGTTTCTAAAGGAAATAGAGGTATTCTAACTCCAGTTTTCTGTCAGTCACTAGGGCAAGTCACACAGAGGGCTAGTTAGTTAAAAAGATTCTGCATAATAACAATCATCAGTAGGGACGTCCAGGAGGGAGGCAGTGATGGTCCTTTATTACATACAAATTGAAACATCACTAATATTTTTAAATTTAACTTCTCTGAATTCTTTCAGGCAAGTGTTAAACGTGGCCTTTAAAACTAAGAGTAGGGCAATGTGTGGGAGATTCATACTGAACATGAACTTGCTGGATGACTGGATTCAGGTGCTCAGCATTCCTTAGGAATAGCTCACAGCTTACTCTCTTCTTACTAAAATTTATTGTCAGTTTATGGAACATTTTCTACAAAAAAATATATTTCTGGTTTATTAAGAAGAAATTCAAAAAAGAAATAATTCATCTTATAGAAACTGTAGTATGTATCCTTTTTATTAAGCAATAACTCCTTTTACATAGTGAAATAGGTATGGATTTCAAACCAGGATAATTGAGGTCATCTACATTCATCCAATAAACTTTAAACTTTACTCTCTCCCAAGTGAGCTTTAGTGGTCACAAAAATAGTATCATATATTCTTTGAGGTCTTTTGCTAATTTTCTGTGAATTCTGCTTGTCCCTTAGTTCTTTGGAAGCTTTCTGAATTGTTCACTGAAGCAGTGTCTCACCACATACAGCCCAGAATTCTCAATTGGTCCCTGGGTGCAGGAGCCAGGAGGACTATTGATTCCTGGCATAGTTTTACTGTTTCAACTCTGGCTGAGTAGAACCTTCTCAATTTTTTGTTGCCCAATTGTTCTATGCATAATATATATCATTACATCTCAGGCTGCCATCCTTAATTTGGCCCTGGCATTTTGGAAATTACACTTCAGATTTTAATTTTTTTTAATTTATAAGGATGCTCACACTTACTACATTAATCTAAAATATTTACCATTGTGCCTTATGGTAGCTATGTTTTCATATCCAGTATTACAAGCACTCAATTTTAAATTTATCCATAGTTTTAAGCTGTTGTTTTATTATAGGCACATGTGTGGTTATATTTGTTCTGAATATAGTCAAAGAATGAAGTGTGTGTAAAAGATACAACATAGTTCAGTTCTTTTTTTTTTTTTTTTCCTTTGGAGACAGAGTGGATAGAGTGCTGTGATGTCATAGCTCACAGCAACCTCAAACTCTTAGGCTTAAGCCATTCTCTTGCCTCAGTTTCTCAAATAGCTGGGACCACAGGTGCCCCCCACAACTCCTGGCTATTTTTCTTTCTTTCTTTTTTTTTTTTTTTTTTTTTTTGCAATTTTCATTGTTTTAGCTGGCCCAGGCTAGGTTCAAACCCACCAGCTTCAGTGTATGTGGCCAGTGCCCTACCCATTGAGCTGTAGAAGCCGCCGGTAGGCCAGTTCTATAGGACCCCTTGACATTTGCCTCTACTGCTTTGTTTGTTTTACTATTACCACTTCTTTTTAATTAGTGTTCGACACTCATGACTTGATTAGATTATTTCTTTTGACCATTAGCATTTCACAAGCTCTGAATAAATGTCCCATCCCAACTATTAAATTTAGTTAAAAATTTTTTTAAATGTAGATGGAGTTATATGTTTAAAACTTCATTTTAAAAACATAACCATAAAACCACTTTTAAAAAGTGAGATTCATGTAACATGAACAAAAAAACATTTCCTAAATAAATTTTTTATGGAAATGAAAACATTGCATTTTTCTATTTCAAAATATTAAGGCAGTACAGATGTTTTTATTACATGGGAATCTTTTATAATGCTTAAGTCCAGGCTTGTAGTGTGCTCATCACCCACATAGTGTTTACTGTACCTGATAGGTGAGCTTTTGCCCCCTCCCACCATTCTGCCTCTACTTTGCCCCTTTCATTGGTGAAATCCAGCATCCCTTCTTTTTCTCCTGGAAATCGGGGTTATGTCTTGATCTTGGGATATGAACTGTATTGGCCTTTACCTTTTTGTAGTCCTTGGTCTCCTCTAACAATAAGTTCAGTTACAGAAGGAGGAGACACAGGAGACTGAAGAGCTTTAAGAGTCTCCTCGTGGTGCTGTAAAACAAGACACAGACCCAGGGACTCCCTGCAAGGGTAGATGGAGTCAAAATCTATAGCAGCACAGAAACTACAACAAAACTTAGTGCAGAGGAATGTACTGCTCTAAGCATTACCCAAAGGAAGGGAGGTAGAGCTAGCGCAGATCTGCTGACCACGGGCTACATCCTCAAACCACTTGGAAAATGCAGGTAACTGACAACATGCAAAGGCAACCCCAGGCCATGGTGCAGGCCCCTCACCTCAGAGACTGTTCTAACCACTTAAACACAAGGAAAAAACCTGAGCCTTTTTTTTTTTTTTCTAGACAATCTTATTCTGTCATCCTAGGTGGGGTGCCATGGAATCATTGTGGCTCTCCGTAACCTCCAACTCTTGGGCTCCAGCAATCCTCTTGCTTTAGCCTCCCAACTGGCTAGGACTACCAGCACCCCCCACCACGTCTGGCTAATTTTTCTATTTTTAGTACAGACAGGGTCTCACTCTTGTTTAGGCTGGTCTCTAACTCCTGAGCTCAAGCAATCCAACTGCCTTGGCCTCCTAGAGTCCTGGGGTTATAGGCGTGAACCACCCACTCTCAGCCCTGAGCTTTTTTTCTGTTCAACTCAGGAACTCTGATAACACACTGTACAAGAAAAGAAATTGTCGCATGAAATTTTGAAGAAGTCCTAATTATTCATGTAATGTAGGAAATTAAAAATGACTGTTTATTGTATATATTATTCAATTACCCAGTGTATAGTAAGTACCTTTTCCTTAATCTATGTATATGGAAAGTACTTCTATACAATAAAACATATCCTTGGCACTTAAAATTTATGTTAGAGTGAATGAATCTATATCAGATAAATTACTTCTTAATTTTCACTACCTGTTGTTTGTTTTCTTGGATAAAAGAGGAGCCAAAAAAACTACAGCCCATGGTCAAATCCAACTCGATGCACAATTTGTGGATGAAACATTATTGGCACGTAGTTATACTCTTCTACACACTATCTCTGGCCACTTTCTTTCATGCTACAACACGTGGTTGTGACACAGACTTTATAGCCTACAGAACCTAAAATATTTACTGTAAATATCTACACAGCCTGTTTTTTGTTTTTTTTTTAACTTTTGTGTCATGCATTTTTTTTAATTAAGTCATAACTGTGTACTTTAAGGCATTTATGGGGTACAATGTACTGATTTGATATATAATATGGAATGCCTACATCTACCTGATGAACATAACCATCTCCTCGCTTACTTATTTGTTGTGGTAAGACATTTATACTCTATTCTTAATAGTTTTGAAATATACCATTGCAGTATGCACATTAGGTGAGGTCCCCCCAAATGCCCTCCCTCCTCCCTGCATCTTCCCCCCTCCTCTTCCCTCCTTCCTTCTGGACTATAGTTATGTTTTACCACCCGTACATGTGTAGCTAAAGATAAAAATTGCCAACTAGAATAACAACTGTAATGGAAAGTGAAAATGATTCTCATTTTCTCTAATTTGCTGTGTTCTGACTAGTACGCCCCAATTCTTTAAGCCAGGACTCTATTACATTTAACTAGATAGTTACCTTTTTTGAGATGTTCCCTTCCAAACATTTTTAAACTCTTAACATGATTTTAAAACATGGTTTTAAAATGTTTTCTTTCTGTCATTTGTGACACTGTATAAATTATAAAATTGCTTGACTTGAGCCACTTATTCAATCTCAGACTGGTCCCCTTTTCCTGGTAATGTTCTTTCACTTAAATTTAAGTCACTCACAAATTAAAATTTGATTACAATTTTTAATAAAGATTATTTAATGCTGAATATCTATATTTTGTGGCATGTTTTGTTTCTTTGTTTATAAGGCAAGAACCCTATCAAGATCCTGCACTTCACTATGTATCTACCTGGCTGACTCATAGCCTTAGAAGCACATGGGCAAGGAAGCTTAGTCAGGTCTGCTGAGTCACCTCCTGAGACTGGAGGCTGCAGGTGCTTAGGCCCACCCAGCCCTACCAAGTCAGACACTCACGGGACAAGGAAGCTTAGTCAGGTCTGCACCTCCTGAGACTGGAGGCTGCAGGTGCTTAGGCCCACCCAGCCCT
>CAUYPK010030567.1:0-27539 GCA_963574355.1 Loris lydekkerianus
GGGGGGGGGCGGGCGGCGGTGTGGGGGGCCCTCGGGGCGCTCGCGCGCCGCGCTGCCGGGGGGCCGGGGGGGGCGGCCCGGCGGGCCCCCGGGGCGGGCGGGGGGGGCGGGCGCCCCCCCCGCGCACTGGTACTTTATCCAGCTCTTCCTGAGCTTGTGTTCCATCTCCTGATCCTGGGGGCACGCCCCTTGAGAATCCACCCACTCTGTCAATACACTGGTCCCCTTGTTTTCCCTGCCTGCCCCTCCCACCATCTGTTCCCCCTGAAGCCACAAGAGGGCGCCCGTAAGCACCCGTGTCAGGTCCCAGCGGCCGCCTCTGCTCACAGCCTTCCAAGCCTCCCACCTCCCTTGGAATCAAAACCAAAGTCCTCCTTGTAGCCCACAAGGCCCTGCACGACCTGTCCTGTCCCCTCCCTCTTTCTTCCCCTCACTGGCTCTGATCTAGCCACATGAGTCTCGGGGCACAGTCTTGTAGTTCTCAGAACCTTCGCATGTGCTGTTCCTCTGCCTGGAACACTTCCTCCACGATCAGCACGGTTCTCCTCACCTCCCTCCCGTTTCTGTCCACTGTCAGAGGGGCATCCCATCTGATGCCTGCTACCTTCCTAACCTCACTTTGTTTAGCGCTGTCATTCCTTCATATGCTCTGTATTTCACCGGTTTGCCTCATTTTCCGTCTGCCCCCACCCATGCGATGTCAGTCCCACAAGGACAGGGATCTTTGGGTTGCTACTTCTGCTGTGGCCTCAGCACCGGCACATTCAAGAGACTCAAGAAATATTTATTGGGCAAAAACTTTAGTGAGCAGGCACCCCAGACCTCTCCCCTGTCTCCATGTTCCTAGCACGCTGGGTAATGGCTGTGTCCAGCTCTCGCTCTCACCTTTGGGGCTTTGCATATGCTGTGGCCAGTGCCAGGCACACCCTTTCCTACTTCTTCCTGGAAGTCTCCCAGCCAATTACCCCCAGTATCCTGGGGCAGGGTCTCCGACACACCCTCCCACCTCCCCAACCCTCCCCCGGAGGGCCCACTCACTGGGTAGGGAAAAGCAGGAGGCGAGTATAGAAGAAGACCAAGGAGAAGACGAGAAAGAGGACATCACACGCTGTCCGGAAGGGCGTGTAGTTGAACATCTTACAGGCCTGAGGGAGGGGAGCAGAGAGACACGGGGTCAGGAGCACAAACGAGGTGGGAAGGGGGGGCAAGCTAGGGGGAGGGAGCAGGTTTGGTGGGGTAAGGCCTGGTCTTCAGGAAAGCCTAAAAAGGTAAATCGTGTGTGCTCCTGAGGGGGTGAAGTGAGTATAATTTTGCCCGGGCTAATAGGGCTGGACTTAATTCCCCAAGAAAAAGAGGGGCGGGGCCTTACCACCTAAGAAGAAGAGGGGTGGGGCTTCATCACTGGAGACCCTAAGATGGAAAGGAGGTAGGGCTTCCCCACCCAGAAAGATGGAAGGGGCAGCGCCTCCCCTCCCGCTCAGACTGAGGGGTAGGGCCTCATCTCCCAGGGAGGCTGGTAGGCGGCAAGGCCTCATCTCCAGGGGCACCTGGGAGGGCAGGTGAGGGCCAGCCCACCTCCAGCAGGAAGTCCGCGGAATCATGTAGCAGCAACACCAGAGAGCCGATGCGCAACAGGTTGGCGCTGTAGGAGAAGGTAATCAGGATGATGGTCACGAGGTGATGCAGCACCTGCTCCTTGAAATCCTGTGGGAGATGGTGAGTCTCAGTAGGAGCAGGCCCTCTCGGGGTTGGTGTGGCCTCAGACCCCAGGGATCCAGGGCATCTCAGGTAAGGCTTTGGAGGCCACTCCTCCCAGCTCAAGCTCCCTGTCCAGAAACTGGGTATCGCTCCCCTAGCAGGACCCTTGGCCTGGCCTTACCTTTCGCTTGACATCAAAGGGCAGTGTGATTAGCAGGGAGATGTAGAAACTCAGCTCCAGGAGGTACCACCAGTACAAGGTTGGCTTCAGGGTCTGTGTCAGGGCAGGGCAGGACAGAGTTAGCTGTGGGAGTGATGGCTCTAGCCAGCCAGGGGCATGGCTCAGGGCCCTTTCTGTTTGCCCAAAACCAGGGAACCTAAATCTCAATGAGTGAGCTCCCTGTCACTAGAGGGAATCAAGGGTACTGGTTTTGTGGCAGCTTCTGCTCTGAGTTTCCTGACCTCTTGGCCCCTTCTCTATTCCACCCAGGAGTAAAAAATAGTCAGAAAGCAGGACTCAGGGGATTATGGTGTGCTCTCTGGGTTTGGCTCTTGTGCCCATCACCCCAGGAACTCTAATCCCCCTGCCCCTCCAAGCCTCTACACACCCTATGTCACTCACCTGATTTGGGTAACTGTCCCAGCACATTGTTGGTGTCCACAACCATGACTCCTGCAGGGAAACAGGTGACTCAGGCTGTGCAAAGGTTAGAATACAGCCCTTCCACCTGGGTCCAGGGCTTCTCTGGGGCTCCACTTTCACTCAACCTTGGTTTTTCCTGCCTGATTATATCTCTGCCTTTGACTCGACTGAGGGCTCACTCACTGCAAAGCCCCCAGCTCCGTGTGGCAGTAGGTCCTCACGGGGTCCCTTGCCAAGCTTTCTCCTCTCTCTCCCTTTATTGCTATACCCGCTTCACACACACACCCTGCCCCCACTCAGATCCAGACCTGGAGTCTAGGAGGTGCTTGTGGGACAAGTGGATAGGATAGGTGAGCAGTCAGGTATACTCACGTGGTAGAGGACTGAGATGCCACCGGCAAAGGAGCACAGATAGAAGACAAACCTCCAGCTGCAGGTGGGGAGGAAGCCCATGAGGAGCCATGAAAAGGCACCATTAGCCCTGCTGCCCTTCTCCCTAGGGTCGGTCACCCTTGGTCTTACCTGGCCTCACAGAACTTCTTGCTTAGGTAGGGCCGATCCTGGTTCCTGCGTCTCCGGAACCAGCGCTGGGTCTGCTGTGGTGTGAGGCCACATTGGGTGGCCAGGAGGGCCAGCTGGGGCTAGGGAGGGGTGATGGTAGCTAGGGTCACTGAGGCCCCATGATGGCTTCCCACACGCTTCCCCAGACAGGCAGGATTCAGCTCTGCTATCCCCTCCTCTTGCAGCCCCAGGTCTTGCCTACTGGGCAGCCATGTCTACCACAGAGGGGATCTGGCAGGGGGTATCATGGGGAGGGCCCCCTAGAATACTTGGACCTTATGAGAACTAACCCTGTTCACAGGGCAGGCAGGTCACTGATGGGGACTGGGCTTAAGAAAGACATTGGGGGCCTGAGTGCAGTGGCTCACACCTGTAAACCTAGCACTCTGGGAAGCTGAGGTGGGTGGACTGTTTGAGCTCAGGAATTCAAGACCCTGTCTCTACTAAAAATAGAAAAACTGAGGCAAGAGGATTGCTTGAGCCCAGGAGTTTGGGGTTACTGAGAGCTATGACACATGGCTGTCCACCCAGGGCAACAGAGTAAGACAAAAAAAAAAAAAAAAAAAAAGTAAGACACTAGGGTGCAGCCCCTCTTCCCCAAAACTTTCCTATACCTCTCCAGAAGAGTTAGGTCTCAACCCAACCTCCCCCCTACCCACCCTGCCTACAGAGGGAGTTGCAGGGAGGGGGAAGGGTCTCTGCTCTGTAGAAGCTGCCCTGTGCCCCCTGGGTATGGACTCTTTACCATCTCCACCTCCACCAGGAATCAGTCTGGTACTGGAACAGCTCAGACTCTGCCCACCCTGTAGCCTCACCATGGACGGGAATGGAGGGAAGGCCACAGGACTGCCACTGTCACCTTCCCCACTCCCTAGCCAGGGTGACCTTAACAGTCAGACCTTCCATTCCTCCCATGGACAGAAGAGGAACTGCTCCTTCTACCACAGCCCCAGAATCTGTTCACTGGGCAGCTGTGTCTGCTGATACCCAGAGTGGAGGTGGGGGTTGAGGGGGGCAGGGCATCACCTCCCAGCGAGGCTGAGAGAGGAATGCAGGAGGCCCATCTTTGGGGAAGCTGGGGACCCAGGTAGAATGGAGAATGGAGATCCCTATGGGGGGACTATAGGCTACCTTCACTTCCCCTGCCCCAATCAGTAGACCATATAGTACCCCCAGGTCCTTCCACAGAGCAGCCTGTTGGCCCATGGGGATGGGGGCGGGGGGGTGCTCACCTCCTTGGGTCTCTGTCCTTTCTTCAGAAAGTATCTCTCCAGTGTGGTGTTTGGCTTCACTGGTCTCCTGGTCTTATCCCGCACACCCAAAAACTGGCTCAGAGGCAGGCCAACAAACCTGGAACAAGGGAGACAGAGCCCATCAGCACAGTAGGGAGGGACAGGACTGTGCGTATGGGAGAAGGGACAGGACCATGTTTGTATGGGACCTCTTATTTATTTATTTACCGTATATACTCGAGTATAAGCCGAGTTTTTTTCGGCACAAAATTTGTGCCGAGAAACCCGAACTCGGCACAAATTTTGTGCCAAAAAACTCGGCTTATACTCGAGTATATACGGTATTTATTTTTGAGACAGAACCTCAAGTTGTCATCCTGGGTAGAGTGCTGTGGCATCACAGCTCACAGCAACCTCTAACTCCTGGGTTTAAGTGATCCTCTTGCCTCAGCCTCCCAAGTAGCTGGGACTACAAGCGCCACCACAATGCCTGGCTATTTTTTGGTTGTCATTGTTGTTTGGCAGGCCCGGGCTGGATTTGAACCTGCCAGCTCTGTTGTATGTGGCTGGCACCTTAGCTGCTTGAGCAACAGGCGCTGAGCCAGGACCTTTTATTTTTTAATTTTTTTTTTGAGACAGAGTATCACTGTGACACCCTCTGTAAAGTTCCGTGGTGTCACAGCTCACAGCAACCGCAAACTCTTGGGCTTAAGTGATTCTCTTGCCTCAGCCTCCCAAGTAGCTGGGACTATAGGCGCCCACCACAACACCTGGCTACCACTATGGGTTTTTGTATGTGGATGTGTCTTGTCTTGTTGCCCAGTCTGGAGTCCCATGGTGTCATCATAGCTCACTATAGCCTCAAACTCCTAAGCTTATACTATCCTCTTGCCTCAGTCACCAAAGTGGAACCCACCACACTCAACTAAGTTTTCTAATTTTAGTAGACACAGGGTCTCCCTCTTGCTTTGAGGCTGGTCTCAAAATCCTGATACTCTTGTCTCTGCCTTCTAGAATGCTAGGATTACAGGCATGAGCCACCACGCCCAGCCTGAATTCCTTTTTTGAAAAACAAAACCTCCGCATGTGTAAGTGGGAAAGGCTTTGTCTGCCGCACTACCTCACCATTATTATTTTAAGACAGAGTTTCACTCTGTCACCCTTGGTAGAGTACCGTGGCTCACAGCAACCTCAAACTCCTGGGTTCAAGCGATTCTCTTGTCTAAGCCTCCCAAGTAGCTGGGACTAGAGGTGGCCACCACAGCACCTGGCTATTTTTAGAGATGGGGTCTCGCTCTGGCTCAGGTTGGTCTCAAACCTGTGAGCTCAGGCAAGCCTCGGCCTCTCAAGTACTGGGATTACAGGCATGAGCCACCGTGCCAGGCAATAGAGAAATTAACAACTCAATTTTTCAGTAAGGGTTAAAATCAATCATGAGCTCTCTCTCTGCTCACTTTCTCTTGGGAGTAGGCACCTGGTAGATTTCTGACTTCATAAATCACTGAGGAGCCCAGCAGACAGGAGGGAAATAGAAATTTTCTTTATAATCACTAGATGTGTTGTCTAAATCGATCTTTTAGAATCTGTTCTATAGCCTCAAGAGTTCTTGGGTTGTCCCTGAAGGAAAAATAGGTTGTGGTCCGAGGTGTCTGGCCTCAGACCCTGGTCGAAATCCTATCTCAGTGATACAAGGTTCCCCCATTCAGGGATGGACAGGGAACCCCCTTTTTCTAGGCCGGGCAAACAGACCTTTTCCAGACTGCATCTCTGGACTCAAGCAGCCTGCTCAGTAGGTCATCTAGGGGGTCCCTCCTCAAATGGAAAGCACACACCTTGCTGCCTCACCTGGGATGGGGACTGTAAGAACCACTTTCATTTGCATTATAATACAGTCACTTGCTAATTTTAGGATCATTTTTGCCTGCCTGGTTGCTGGCCAATTATGATACCATCCTGACACAAGTCCCAAGATCCCTCTGCTGGTAGGCAGTATATGAACCCCTGGGCAAAAGGCTCAGGAGGGCTTCCTGCTTGGGTTTCCTCCCTCGGTGCCAGACGTTCTGTTGACCCTTTTTTCCTTTATCTATTTCTTTCTCTGTCAATAAGTTCTGTCCTTTAGCTTATCCAAGTGGTCCGTGGTTTCATTCTTCAAACCCTGAAATCAAAGACTCTGCATAGAGAGAAATTCCAAGATCAGGACAGAATCAACAACAGGATCAGAAACTCCTGTGCAAAGTCTGTCTCTAACAGCAAAATCCTATTGGAGGAAAGGCAGATGGACCAGTTTCACAATGCCCTGTGGATTCTGGCTGTAGTTACCTTTTAAAATCTTTGCCCCTTTAAATCCAGTTAGCCCCTGACTTTGGGGTAGGAATTCTTCATTTTTTGGGGGATGCCACACATTTCCCTGTTCTCTTCCCCCCACCCCCTTTCCTTTTCTCCCTTCCCCTGTCTAAGAAGATAAAAAATAAACTCTATACTTTTATATCTTAATCTTGGTCCAGAGAAATTCTTTTCTTTTTTTTTTTGAGACAGGGTCTCATTATGTCACCCTTGGTAGAATGTTGTGGCATCACAGCTCACAGCAACCTCAAACTCTTCGGCTGCAGAAAAAAACAAAACAAACAAACAAAAAACTCTTGGGCTGAAGTGATTCTTTTGCCTCAGCCTCCCAAGTAGCTGGGACTACAGGCGCCCGCCACAATGCCTGGCTATTTTTTTTGTTGCAGTTGTTTAGCTGGCCAGGGCTGGGTTCGAACCCACCACCCTTGGTGTACGTGGCTAGAGCCATAACCACTTGTTCAATACACAGTACCTACTGAGCTTTCTATCCTAACAATAACAACTTTACCTCAGAGAAGGCTACCATTTAAATATGCATTCTGAGCTCTGCACCTGTGGCTCAAGTCACTAAGGCGCCAGCACATACACCTGAGCTGGTGGTTTCGAATCAAGCCCAGGCTCACCAAACAACAATGACAGCTGCAACCAAAAAATAGCTGGGGTGTTGTGGCGGGTGCCTGTGGTCCCAGCGATTTGGGAGGCGGAGGCAGGAGAATCGCTTAAGCCTAGGAGTTAGAGGTTGCTGTGAGCTGTGATGCCATGGCACTCTACCCTGAGTGACAGCTTGAGAGGCTCTGTCTCAAAAAAATAAAAAATAAGTATGCATTCTGCTCCCACCACCCCTGGGCTCCAAAAGTGGGTATAGTCTATCTACACCCTCTTCTACCCCTGTGGGAAGGCAGGGATTCCATTACCCTTCAAGGCTGGGGTGAAGCGAGCCTCAACAGATTCCCTCTGGCACAGCCTCAGGCACAGTGGATCAACCTGCTGTGTGACCTTGGTAGGTCACTCAACCTCTCTGTGCCTGTGTTTCCTCTTCTTTAAAATGGAGATTATAATAGCACCAACTCCTGGGGTTGCATTAAGGATTAAGGTGAGTTAAGATATATAAAATTACTTAGAGCCTTTCTTGGCATGAAGTAGATGCCCAAAAGGGAGTCTCTTAAATCAATATAACTTCAGATGGGAAATCAGAGACTGTGAAAGGTAATAGAGGAGGGCAGCTGAGGGCATTGGGCAGTCAGGCAGTGCCTCAGGCAGGAAAGGACCCTGGCAGGGAAGGCTGGGGAGCTGTGCCACAGCACCAGTCCATGTGGGAGAGGGAAGAGCCATCATGCCTGGAGGGAAGGGCCCCGGAGCGATGCCCACATAGCCAGAGGAGAGGATCTTGGCCATGGGGAGAGAGACAGCCTGGATCTGTGCAGTGTAGGGGTCATGGGAGAAATGGCTGAAAATTGATGGGATTTAGCAACTGGGAGGTCATTGGGAAACTGGGCAGGTGGCATATACTTGAAGAACAGATGGCTGAAGAGGGGAAAAAGGTGAGGCCGGGCCAGAGGGATAGCTCATGCCTATAATCTCAGCACTTTGGGAGGCCAGGATGGGAGGGTCATTTGAGCCCAGGAGTTTGAAACTAGCCTGAGCAACACAGTAAGACAGAAATTTAAAAATTAGCTGAGTATGGTGGCCATGCCTGTGGTCCCAGCTACTGGGGAGGCTGAGGCAGGACAATTGTTTCAGCCCAGGAGCTGGAGGCTGCAGTCTATGATGATGCCCCTGCACTTTAGCCTGGGTGACAGAGACTCCATCTTTAAAAGGAAAAAAGGGTAGGCCAGAGTGAGGGAAGGTGCTGGGAGGAGCCAATGAGGAGGGGTTGGGGAATTTAGGGAGAGACATAAACCCAGGCAGGGGGGAAGGCCTTCTCCACTTGTCAACCATGTCTGGGCTCTTCAGGCTGGCCCTTGGGAGAGCAAAGTGGGCCTATGTTCTCCAGGCTCCCCACTCCCCACCCCTGCTGTTCTATGAAGATGCTGGCACACCCAGCCCAGAGCTGTGGCCCCTGTTGCCCTAAACCAGCAATCAGAGACCAGAAAGGAGGGGGGCAAGGCTGGGGACAAGCTGGAGCTGGGGAAAGGACATTGGTGCAAAGCCAGGGTCCAGCCAGGGATTCCATTAGGAAGGCCAAGCAGCACGGGGCGGGAACACACTCACCAGGTACTAGGGGGTAACAATCTGTGGGCGAGGCACTCACCTCTCGAAGGCGATGCGCATGGTCAGCAGAACCAGGGCCAGGGGCAGGGCTGCCAGCAGGTCCCGGGGGTGGGCGAAGACCAGGCCATCTCTGTCCTCCAAATGGGTCCATGAGACATTGGGTGGCAACCAGAACCGCTCCTGCCAAAGCCATTCATTGAAGCTGGACAACATCCTATGGACATATGTACAGTTAGAGGGGAGCTCTGCGGGGAAGATGGTGTGGCAGTCAAGAGCACAGGACTCCTCCTCCACCCCGTCAGCTCCACAGACAACCAGGAGGAGGGGCTGGAAGACCAACCTCCCTCCGTCAGGGACGCGGGAGCAGCTCTCTGGTCTCAGAAGGGCAGGGCTTTAGCCACTGCCCTACCCTCATCTTCTCCATTGCCTGGCAAATAGTTTCTTCTTTCTTTCCCTTTTTTATTTTTTATTTTTGAAACATAGCCTCATGCTGTCACCCTGGGTAGAGTTCTGTGGCATCACAGCTCACAGCAACCTCAACTCTTGGGCTTAAGTGACTCTCTTGCTTCAGCCTCCCAAGTAGCTGGGACTACAGGTGCCCGCCACAAGGCCCGGCTATTTTTTTATTGCAGTTGTCATTGTTGTTTAGCTGGCCCCAGGCCGGGTTTGAACCCGCCAGGCCTGGTGTATGTGGCCAGTGCCCTAATCACTGAGCTATGGGTACCAAGCCTGCCTGGCAAATTTTTACAATTAACATTAAAGGCAGATGTGGGCTATGTGTCCTCAGGCAAATGACCAGATTGTGCAACCTCATCTGTAAAACAGGGACAGAAATACCTATTTCTCAGCCCAACCCGGTAGGGCACACAGTGTTTACTTAGCCTAGTGATTCTTCACGACAGTTATATCAATACAGCTCAAAGCAATAGTTGTTATCTTGTACTTTGCAGATGCCAAAATGATATTCAGAAGTCAAGGGAGTGGTTGGTTGGGGCTCATGAACTTGAGTCCTCCGATGTCCCGGACCCCAAATAGCTGCTCCCTTTCTTGAGATCTTGAGCTAAGTGTCCAGACTACCACACTGGTCCTCACTTGAAAGTTTGTTCATCAATTGATTTGTTCATCCCTTCATCAATCCATCTGTCCCTGTATCATCCATCCATCCCTCCACCCATCTGAACATCCATCTGTCTCCCCATCCATCCATCACCCATCTATCTGGTCAAGACATGTTCTCCGATTGACTTGTACATGTCCAGGTTGGGCCTGGGCCTTGGGGACACAGCAGAGAAATAAGCAGACACATTCCTGTCCCTGTAGAACTCAGAACCCAACAGAGAAAGCAGCCAATAGACAAGTAGCTTCATAAGTCAGTGAGATACCAGAATGTAACGGAGCCCAGTAGAAAATGCAAATGCATATGATTTTAAATGTGATCAAGGCAATTAGCTGGGCATGATGGCACGTACATATACACCCAGCTACTCATCAGGCTGAGACAAGAGGATTGACTGAGCCCAGGACTCCAAGGCAGTACTGAGTGAGCTATGATTGCACCATTGCACTCTGGCCTGGGTGAGAAAGTGAGACTCTGGGCCAAGCACAGTGGCTAAAGCCTGTAATCCTAGAATTCTGGGAGGCAAAGGTAAGTGGATTGCCCGAGCTCACGAGATCAGCCCGAGCAAAAGCTAGACTCCATCTCTACTAAAAATAGAAAAACTGAGGGATCACTTGAGCCTGAGTTGGAATTGCTTTGAGCCATGATGCCACAGCTCTCTACCCAAGGCAACAGCTTGAGAGTCTGTCTCAAAAAAAAAAAAAAAAAAAAAAAAGGAAAGTGAGACTCTGCTTCTAAAAAATTACATAAATAAATGAGATCAAGAAAGGCCTCTCTATGGAGGCACCATCTGAGCTGAGACTAAAGATGGAGGGGGGGTGTCTTAGGTTTGTGTAGAAGGTAGAGGGGATTGGGGGAGGGACTTTCCAGAGAAAAACACAGCAAGTACAGAGGCCCGGAGGCAGGAGTATTGGAGAACCAGGAAGGCCCACGTGGCTTAAGCAGAGTGAGGAGAGGAGGAAGGCAGAGAGGTAATGGGAGAAAGGGCAGAGGGAGCCACAGGGAGAAATTAGGATTATTTCCTCCAACACTTTTCACCTTTCAAACCTACAGAAAAGTTGAAAGAATTTTACAGCGAATGCCTGTATACCCACCAGCAGATTCTCCCTTTTACATTCTGTTCTTTTTGTTTCATCACTCATCTGCACATCCATCCTTTCATCCATCCATCAGTCCATCTGATTTTTCAGGACCGGTTTCAAAGTAGGCAGCAGACATCAAGCCACATCACCCCTGAACACTTCAGCATGCAGATCATTAACTCAGGTTCAATATTTGCTTTTTTTTGTTTGTTTGTTTCAAGGTAAAATTTACCTGCATGAAATAAATATATCATTTTTTTTTTTTTGAGACAGAGTCTCACTTTGTAGTCCTTGGTAGAGTGCCATGGAGTCACAGCTCACAGCAACCTCAACCTCTTGGGTTCAAGTGATCCTCTTGCCTCATCCTCCTGAGTAGCTGGGACTACAGGCGACCACCACAACGCCCGGCTATTTTTAGAGATGGGGCCTTGCTCTGTCTGGTCTGGAACCTGTGAGTTCAGGCAATCCACCCACCTCGGCCTCCCAGAGTGCTAGGATTACAGGCATGAACCACCAGGCCCAGCCATCTTTTTTCTTTCTTTCTTTTTTTTTTTTTTTGAGACTGAGTCTCACTTTGTCACTCTTGGTAGAGTGTAGTGATGTCACAGCTCACAGCAACCTCCAACTCCTGGGCTCAAGCAATTTTCTTGCCTCAGCCTCCCAAGTAGCTGGGAATACAGGTGGCTGCCACAGTACCCAGCTATTTTTAGAGACGGGGTCAGCTCAGGCTGGTCTGTAACTCCTGAGTTCAGGCAATTCACCCGCCTTGGCCTCCCAGCGTGTTAGGATTATAGGCGTAAACTACCATGCCTAGTCAAAATGCATACATCTTAAGTGTGTGGGGAAGAAATGTTTAAGACCCTGCAAAAGTACAGCTATTTGGGAATCAGGTAGTGAAAGAAAGCAGGGCAGAAACCAAATTTCATGATTCCAGCAATCCCCTTCCTATACTCCTGTAAATCCTCACAATCCCAACAAGAGTATAGCCATCCTGGGAGGACAGCTGGTGATAGAAAGCAGGTCAGAGACCAAATGGTGTGTTCATAGCAACCCCCTTTCCACTCTCCAGAAATGCTTGAAGACTGGTGTTCCTGGGAAGCATCAGTATTTCCTACTCTGGTCTGGGTTGGCACTAGAGATAAGGCTTCATGCAAGGCAGTAATTCTAAAATCAGTCTTGGACACAGCATCATTCACTCTGCAGGAAAGATGACTTTCCTCACCTCTCATGACCCCTCCCACATTCTAACTACACTAATAAAACTGTATGAAGGGGGCTGACTCCTGGTCAGACTCTATCCTGCTCCTTTAAAATGAAGCCTATCCTCAATCCACAGATGGGCCCTCTTTCCTTCTTGTGGTCTCTGGCTGGATTCTATTCCTATGTCTCAAAGTGCACAGCCTCTGAGTTTGGATAAATCCCCGTAGCTAGGTAACCTATTCTCTTAGCATAAATTTTCCCTTACACTCCTTAGTCAAACCCCAACTCAGCCACCTTTTTAATTGTTTTGTCATCATAACTTAGTTTTGCCAGTTCTAGAACTTTATATAGATAAAATTATATACTATGTCTTTGGGGCCTGGCATCTTCCACTCTGTGGAATGTTTTTGAGATCTGTCTGTTGTTACTGCATCTATTGGTGGCTTGATACCTTTTATTGTCACACTGGATGTGTTGTGGGAATGTACCATAACTGGTTCTCCATTGCTTGTTGATGGGAATTTGGGATGCTTCCAGATTTGGTAATTATGAGGGAAGCTGCTCTGAATGTTCACGAATGCACTCTGTACAAACACAAGTTTTCATTTCTCTGGGGCACCTCCCTAGGAGTGACATGGGCGGGTCATATGGTGGCTGCATGTTTAACTTTGTAAGCAACTGCCAAACGACTTTCCTGGGTGGCCGTCCCATTTTTATTTCCATACTTCTAGCAGTGGAGTCTGGGGTTTAAAAAAAACAACCCCACATCATGTTGTATACTATTAATAGATTTTTTTTTTTTTTTTTTGAGATAGGGTGTTGCTCTGTCACCCAGGCTGGAGTTACATCATCATAGCTCACTGCAACCTCAAACTCCTGGGCTTGAGCGATCCTCCTGCCTCAGTCTCTCAGGTAGCTGGGACTATGGTGTGTGCTTGGTTAATTGTTGAGCTAATTGTTCTATTTTTTGTAGACATGGGGGTCTCACTCTTGCTCAGGCTGGTCTCCAACTCCTGGCCTCAAGTGATCTTCCCACCTTGTCCTCCCAAAGTCAAGGGATTACAGGTATCAACAAACTCACCTTCCCTATATATAATTTTTATTTCTCAATTTAAAAACAATGGTGACAAAAAGAAAAGGCTGAAAAAATACACAAAAAAGAAAAATGTCACACACAAAAAAACTGTGTATTGTCAGATTCTATTTACATATTAATAAAATTCACAATGAGGCAAAATCAATTCATGATTCTTGTGTGTTTGTTTCCTATTGGTTTGCTCCTGCAAATTACCACAAACATAGTAACTTAAAACAACGCATATTTGTTATCTGACAGTTCTGGAGGTCAGAAGTCCCTAGTGGGTCTCACTGGGCTATAGTCAAAGTGTTAGCAGGCCTTGTTTCTTCTGGAGGCTCCAGGGAATGATCTAGAGCAGGGGTCCTCAAACTGCAGCCCACGGGCCACATGAGGCGGTGTGATTGTATTTGTTCCTGTTTTGTTTTTTTACTTCAAAATAAGATATATGCAGTGTGCACAGGAATTTGTTCATAGTTTTTTCTTTTAAACTATAGTCCGGCCCTCCAACAGTCAATTGAATTGGCCCCCTGTTTAAAAAGTTTGAGGACGCCTGATCTACAGGCTGCAGGCATCCCTCAGCTTGGGGCCCTTCCTCCACCGTCAGAGCAGAAATCACATGTCCTCACTCTGACAAAGCCTCTCCCACCTCCATCTGTTACCATTAAGGACCCTATGATGCCACTGGGCACACCTGGCTTATCCAGGATAATCTCCCAATCTCAAGGTCAGGTGATTAACAATTTTACCTTCAACCTCAGTCTCCTTGGCCACTGAAACACTCAGAGGTCCAGTCTGAGAAACAGGGTGAACCAGAATGGGGACCTAATTTCAGGGCAGGAGTGGGCAAAGTGTTGGATAAGACATGCAAGAGAGGTCTCACATGTCTCTGTGGACACTAAGAGTGGGAGGCATTCCCCAGGAAGAGGGTGTAGATGAAGAGCAGCCCCCGGACCATGCCATGGGAGACCCAACATTCAGGAGTCAGTGGAGCATTAGGAGCTGCTGCTACCACTGAATACTCTGGTGGGGCACTAGAAGTCAATGGCCCAACAAGTCATCAAGGATGGGGAATGGTGACTAGTCTAGACTCACAACAAGGTCCAGACACAGCAGACACAGACAGGTCGGTGCATGTGGGGACTTCAGCCCAGGTGGTTTATCTCTCTAGAAAAAGAAACAATCTTCACTAACAGGCAAGGTCGGCTTGATACCGGGTACCGAGAGCCACACCAGCCACAAGACATCTGCAGCCTTCTCTTAAGGACCCTCCCAATAGATCCCTGAGTGCAAATGAAAGGGGGCTCAATGTCCCAGGAAAACCTCCAGCCAACCAGAACTGGAGCCAGAACCCAGGAATCCAGGCCCGTAGCTCCTGTGTTTTAACACCCCACCCAAGAGTCTTAGATGTATCCTTGCACATCATGGTGTGTGCAAGTCAGAATGAGCTTGGGGGAAAGGGGAGAGCACACAGAACAATGGCTTCTCATAATCTCAGGCCTCAAGGCTGGCTAACACCCTGCTGTGACCACATCCTGCCGTGTCACCTATCCCAGCCTTCACCATTACTTCCCTCTGCCTATAATAATAATTGTCACACAATGCTGGGTGCTGAGGATACAAAATGGTGTGGAAAGAGAGCAAAATATATGTCCTCAAAGGGCTTACACACCTTCCTTGTTTATTTGGCAAATTCCTGTGCATCCTTCAAAACTCAGCTCAGTTTTCATTTTCTCCTGTAGGTGACCCATGACTGCCCTGCTTTGGATCTACTTAAAGCACCCTCCCCCAGCCTCATTTCACTCATTGTAGTATTGGGAGCCACCCATGCAGTCTTTTGTGTGGAGGTGAAAAAGGGAGCATGATCAGTCTCAAATTCTAGTCTTCTCAGCTTAAGCAGGTCTACCCCTTTCTGGGTAGACCAGAAAAAGGAACAGAAATGCACTCTCCAAAGCAGGGAACTCTCTGAGGGAGCTTCAGACTGATACATCCAGTCTGCAGAGGTCTTGGCCCCAGAAGTCTTCCCCACTTGCTAACCTGTTTCCATTTTTCTCCTTTCCCTCTCTTGAGGCATAAATAAGAGATGCTGTGGTTTGTGAAGACCAATTCTGGAGCCCATCAGACTGGCCAAAGTCCTGTTTCCAATGCTTCAAGGCCCAGGAAGCCTCAATATCTTTAGTCACTGGTAGAACAGGCGCTCTTCCTGAAGGGTGATCAAGCACCCCAGAGCCCCCTGCACCTGAAACATTTAGGACACGGAGGGGTTCAGATGCAGCTGTTGCAAGGCACCCCTGGCCAGCAAGGCCCAGACTTCTCTTTCTGAGGGGAGGGGAGAGAATGAAGCCTAGGGTTGTACACCTCAATTTTCAGTTTTTCTCTTTTAGGCCTCAGCTTAGATTTATTTCCTGTGACATCCTGTCTAGCTGGGCCTCAGCTGCCCTATCTGAAAAATGGGTACAGCCATATCCCCACTCTGCTCCACCTGGCAATTGTGAGGTTTCCAGGTTCCCAGGCAGTGGTCAGGCAGTTCACATACACTCTGTGCTGGCTTCACAACCACTCCTGCCTCACCTATTTACCAGTCATGTGACCTTGGGGTAGATAATCTGGCCTATCCGTGCCTTAATTTCCTCCTCAGTAAAATGGGACCAACAGTAACATCCCTTCCATATGGAGTAGTTAGGAATGACTCCTGAGGTGAAGTAAGCACTGAGTACAATTTAGTGACCATGATGTTTACCAGCAGAGAAGAGGATATTCTAGAAAGGAGGGACTCTGGCCTTCAGCAGCTGCTGGACAGTTCTTCCCAGCCCTTAGAACAAGGTTTCTGGCATCCAAGGTGCCTCACACTGCCTGGAAGCTACCCTCTTGCCTGTTTAGACTTTCGTTACAGCTGCAGATAAGTGTTCAAGCAGGGCACGGGGTCATTTGAGAGTTGCGGGGCGGTGGGTGGCTGGGCCAACTGAACAGCCTAAGCCTTTATTCTCCCATCACCCCACCAAACCCCAAGCCTGGCTGCTGCCTGAAGCCTCCCTGGCCCCATTCCCAGCTCTACCCCTGCCACCTGGGAGCCAGACTCTGATAATCCTTCTTAGTGGCTAAAAATACTCCCAAACTGGGGGAGAGACTGAAAGCTTTGTACTGATGTGGGCGGGGGGAGGATGAGCCAGGATCCCTGCCCCTAGCCAGGGGTCTAAGTGGGGCACCTCTCATCCCCACTGCTCCCCTGGACATCCCCTTCCCAACTTCCCAACCACCAAGGGCCACAGAGTTGCTCAGTAGATCATCAAGAAGAGGCACATAGGTTTGTATTATTTGCTTTAAACCTAGCTGGGACATGCAGGACATGCCTGGGGGTGTGGAAATCAATTCAGACCCCAGATGTGAAAGATACACACTCTCACCCCACCCTCCCTTGCAGACTGGCCTGATGCCTGGGGTCACCTGATTCCTGTGGCTGGAGTCCAGGCAGGAACACGTGATGTACCCAGAGGAAGGAGGTTGTTTGCAAATAACCACAGCCAGTCCCTGTGCTAGGCCCCAGCTCTCCCTTCCTTCCAGATGGCTCTGGATGTCTGACCAGGGCCCTAATGACCAAGCATGCAGCCAATCCAGGGAATTACCATGCTGCTCCTGCCAAAGACGTAAAGGAAGACCCCAACTCCAGGGCCCTGCCTCACTCTAGCCCTGTACATTTTGGCTGGCTCCTGTCAAATGATAATGACCTGCCCCCCCCCAACCCCCTCTTTCCAACCTTCATTCAGCACAACCAAAACCACTGGCTGCTGAGCTCCCACCTTACCAAACTCAGTCCTGCCCAGCATCTTTAATAAGCTATCACCCCAGTTGATAAGCACAGTGGCTTATGCCTGTAATCCTAGCACTTTGGGAGGTCGAGGCAGGTGAATTGCTTGAGCTCAGATGTTCAAGACTAGTCTGAGCAAGAATGAAACCTCATCCCTACTAAAAAATAGAAAAACTGAGGCAAGAAGATGGCTTGAGCCCAAGAGTTTGAGGCTGCTGTGAGCTATGAGGACACCATGGCACTCTACACAGGGTGACAGAGTAAACTCTGTCCCCCCCCCCAAAAAAAAAGCTATCACCCCAAACAGCCACATATCTAGCTGTCTCATCATTCTCATCTCAGCTCAAACACCACCTCTTCCTAGAAGTCTTCCCAGACTACCACCAAAGAGGACCTATTTAGTTCCTTCAGCCCTTTATCTCACTTGATCCAGTTTCCTGGTATACCTTTTGCCTCCCCCAAGGCAATAAGCCTTAAGAAAACAAAGAATGTTGTTTTAGTCACTGCTATATCCTTGGAGGAGATCTGGCACAATATTAAGTGCCAATGTCTGCTAAGTGGACGAACAAGTGGGTATAATAGACAGATGATGGGGGTTGGGCATGAGGACACTGACTCAGATGATAGAACTCTAGAAAAAGAACCTACTTCCTTTTCTTTACTTTTTAAAGGAATAGGATGTTGCTCTGTCATACAGGCTGGAGTGCAGTGGGGCGAGATCATAGCTCACTGCAATCTTGAACTTCTGGGCTCTCACAATCCCCCTCCTCAGACTGTTAATTAGCTGGGACTATAGGCGCACACCATTATGCCTGGTTAATTTTTTATATTTTTGTAGAGATGGGGTCTTACTCTTGCTTAGGCCTGTCTAACTCCTACTCTCAAGTAATTCTTATGGCCCAGCCTCCCAGAGTGCTGGGATTATAGGCACGAGACATCACACCCAGCCCCTACCTTCTTTAATAAATAACCAAGGTTGGCTTGATCTCCATGAATAATCCCATAAAGGAGGCCCTATATCTTCCCCCTTAGGAACTGGCTTTAAGCCTGAGGCTAAAAGCAAGAAGCAACTAGACACAGGTCACAGGTCACCCAGACAGCAAGAGAGAGAGTCAGAGCTGGAAACTCCCTTGAGTGTGGAGGGGGCTACTCTACTCCCTGCAATGGGCTCAGGGCCCACATAATCCTGTGGAGTCCTGCCTTTGCCCATCAAGGTTTCCCCAAGAATTAAGATCTTATTTCCACCCACCCTTTAAGTTTTTAGGGTGTCAGGAGCTCAGTGTAAAATTTCTTAGCTTCTGAACTCTCAGTGGGCTCAGGGGCCTCAGCAAGCCAGGCCATGTCCGCTGGTATCCCCAGCCTACTCCCCTGTTACAGCTTTTTCCAACAATTCCCTGGCAACCCCCTCACCAAAACAAACCAACAAAACAAACTAAAACCAACACTAGGTACCCCAAAACCCATAAATGCATCAATGTACAAAGTTATGATTTAATAAAAAATAATAAAAAGATTTTAAAAATAAAACCAACACCAGGCCACGAGGGTCACCTTGCAGCTGCCCACTCAACTCTGGCTTGGCACCGGCTGCAGAAAAAAAGAGGACTCCCTGCCACCTCCCCCTTCTAGAATCATCTCCTTTCTGCAGCTGCATTCAAGCCCCTGCATTACATCAGCTACTAGCTGTTCAACCATTATAGGATTCCCAAGACCAGCCTCCAAGTTCCCAGCATCCAGACCTTTGCATGTGCAGGTACCTGCCCCTAACCCACCTGCACCCACCAGCCCCTTTCCCAGGCCAACTCTTCCTTTCCTTTCCTTCCTTCCTTCCTTCTTTTTTTTTTTTTTGGGGGGGGGACAACAGAATTTCACTGTCACCCTGCTTGGGTAGAGTGCCATGGCATCCAAGCTCACAGTAACCTGAAACTCTTGGGCTCAAGTGATCTTCTTGCCTCAGTCTCTCAAGCACAGGCACCAGCCACATCTCTTGGTTATTTTTAGAGATGGGGTCTCGCTCCTGCTCAGGCTGGTCTCGAGCTCCTGAGCACAAGCAGTCCACCCACCTCAATCTCCCGGAGTGCTGGGATTATAGGCATGAGCCACTATGCTCAGCCCCTTCCTACTTGTTTTTCAAGCCCTGGGTCAGATTAAATCCCCTACTTAAGAGGCCTGCTCTGCTTTTCCTAGATAGGTAGAGCCCCTCCCCAGCCTAGCCCAGCCTCATCATGGCTCTGGGTCTTCTGGGCCAGCACTGGCTCTGTGGGGCTCATGTCCCCACAGTGAGGGCCAGGTGAGCATGAGACTTCAGCAGTTCCCAGGCATCACAGAGTAGGGAATGAGGAGGTTGCAGGGACTGAGTGAAGAGATAGGATGAGGTCTCTGTGAGGGTGGAAGGGAGAACTATGAAAAGTCTCCAGCCCCAAATAGAGTGGGGTGATGGCAGCAGTATTGGAATTAGGATCCGTTATTTGCACAAGAACGTGGTCAAGCATATCCGTGGAGTGTGACTGGAGCACACTTGGGCTATTACAGATAAGGGAAGAAAAAACATCTTTATGGAGGTATAATCAACATGCAAGAAATTCTGTGTTTAACCATACACTTAAACACAGAATTTCTTGCATGTTGCATGTGCTCTGCAATACTTGTGACACACACACACACACACACACACACGCAAGCAGGCATCACCTCATTCAAGACCATGATCACATCCAAACACCCCCAAATTTCCTCGTGCCTCTCGTCATCCCTTCCTCTGTCCCTTCCAGTGAAAACTAGAAGAAACAGGGCCAGGCACAGTGGCTCATGCCTATAATCCTAGCACTCTGGGAGGCCGAGGCAGATGGACCACCTGAGTTTGAGACCAGCCTGAGCAAGAACAAGACCCCCATCTCTAAAAATAGTCAGGCATTGTGGAGGGTGCCTGTAGTCCCAGCTACTCAGGAGGTTGAGACAAGAGGATCACTTGAACCTAAGAGTTTGAGGTTACTGTGACCTTTGATGCCACAGCACTATACCCAGGGTGATGAAGTGAGACCCTGTCTCAAAAATCAATCAATCAAACAAACAAACAAAAAATAAAAACTGGAAGCAACCTTGATGTCCAATAGTTGGGGATCAGAAACCTCAGGATTCCAAACTATGAAATACACAGAACAATCTGAAAAGGAAGAGGAAGATACAATGTGGATGAACTCTGAGAATGTTAGGCTGAATAAAATAAGCTAATCACAAAAGGACAAATACTGTATGTTTCCACTTTTACGAGGTCCTAAAGTTGTCATATTCAGAGACCAAAAGTACAATGGTGATGCCGGGCACAGTGGCTCATACCTGTAATCCTAGCACTCTGGGAGGCCGAGGCAGGTGGATTGTTTGAGCTCATGGGTTCCAGACCAGCTTGAGCTAGAATGAGACCCTGTCTCTAAAAAAAATATCTGGGCATTGTATGGACACCTGTACTCTCAGCTATTTGGGAGGCTGAGGCAAAGGATGGATTGAGCCCAAGAGTTTGAGGTTGCTGTAAGCCGTGACGCTACAGCACTCACTTAAAGGAGGGTGACATAGTAAGACTCTGACTCCAAAAACAAACAAACAAACAAACAAACAAACCAAAAGTAAAATGGTGGATGCCAGGGAGAGGGTGGGGAGTTAGAGTTAGCATTGAATGGGGACAGAGTTTCAGTTTTACAAATTGCAAAGGTTCTTGAGATAGGCTGTGCAGCAAGGTGAACACATAACAATACAGAAGAATGCAATTAAACATGGTTAAGATGGTAAATCTTATGTAACATATATTTTACCACAGTTGAAACTTTTGTTTTTAATTTTAAAAATCACCAAAGGTGAGGTACACTGGAAGAAGAGCTATGCTCAGTGACTTGGGAAGACCAATGAGTTACAAAAAGAAAATAAAAGAAATGCAGAGAGACACTAATGGCTTGATACCTAATTTATGTAATGGAAAAGCACAAAAAGAGTTCTGCTTCTGATAATGCAGAGTTAGCCACATCTGACCAGCCCTGTCATAGAGTACAACAATAAAGATTACAACAATAAATTCTGAACTAAATACAAAAGACAACTGCCTGAAAGGTCTAATGCTGCAATGTCCAATATGGTAGCACCTAGCTACATGTGCCTATTTGAATTTAAATTGATTAACTTCAAATAAAATAAAACATTTAGTTTCTTGGTTGCACCAGGAACATTTATATACTCAATAGTAACATGTGGCCCGTGACCACTGTGTTGGGCAGTGCAGATACGGAACATATCCATCATTGCAGAAAATTCTACTGGACAGTATCACTGAGAATGACCACTGAGTAGAGAATGACCAAAAACAAAAGTTGGATGGTAATCTATAAAGGGAAGATAAAAATGGCACTAGGTGTCTTCCCCCACCTTTTACTGCTATTCATCAGAGATAGAAACTGGCTTAAAATATCAGAGGAAAGTGTCCAAGGAGACCACAATAGCTTAACAAAACAACAGAATATTGAGGAAAGAAAAGAAGCAGAGATGGGAAGCCCCAAAGTCTACACAAAAATTCTGTATAAGTTTCTTTCTGACCCTTGAACTATGCATGATGAATGCACTCCAACTACCCTAGCTAAGGCTAAAAGAACAAAAACCAAGATTTCATCTGCCACCTACCACAAGGAAAAGAGACTTTGGAATTTTAGTCCAGTCAGGTTAATGGCCTGGTGAATATAATTAAATTAAAAAAATTTTCCATGCTCTTCAGAGGATTATAACAGAATCCAGAGTCTCTACAATGCATCATTCATAGTGTCCTGAACATAATTTAAAATTACTAGACAGATGAAGAAGCAGGAAAATATACTCAGGAAAGAAGAAAATTAATGGACACTGACCCTGAGGTGATCCAGATGTTGGAATTAGTAGATAAGGTCTTTGAAGCAGTTATAAATATAGTCAAGGATATAAGGATGAATTAGCTCCTAACAAATGAACAAATAAGAAACCTCAGCAAAGAAGTAGAAACTCTAAGAATGGACAAAAGGGAAATTCTAAAACTGAAAAATATACTAACTGAAATAAAAAATTCAGGGTAAGTGGCTCATCCCTGTAATCCTAGCACTTTGGGAGGCCAAGATGGGCAGATTGGTTGAGCTCAGGAGTTCAAGAAGAGCCTGAGTAAGAGCCAGACATTGTCTCTACTAAAAAATAGAAAAACTTAGGCTGGGCACAGTGGCTCATGCCTGTAATCCCAGCACTGTGGGAGGCTGAGGAGGGAGAATTGCTTGAGCTCAGGAGTTTAAGACTTACCTGATCAAGAGAGAGACCCCGACTCCTAAAAAAATGAAAAACCCAGCTGGGTACCATGGCAAGCACCTGTAATCCCGGTGGCTTCCAGAGGCTGAGGCAGTGAGATGCCCACAGCCCGAGTCTGAGGTTGCAGTGCGCTATGATGCCATTGCACTCTGCTCAGGGCATAGGGTGGGACTCTGTCTCAAAAAAAAAAAAAAAAAAAGCAAAGAAATAAAAAAAAAAAAAACATAGAAAAGCTTAGCTGGTTGCTGTAGGTCAGTGATTCGTGTGTCAGCCCTGCACACCAGCCATGGGGGTTCCAACCTTTCCTTTGCCTGATAAATGAAAAAAAAAAAAGAAAAAAAGAAAAACTAGCTGGGCATTATGGCATATGCCTGCAGTCCCAGCTACTGAGGAGGCTGAGGCAAGAGGATTGCCTGAGCCCAAGAGCTTGAGGTTGCTGTGAGCTATAATGATGCCATGGCACTCAACCCAGGGTGATAAAGTGAGACTCTGACTCAAGAAATTATGAAATAAAGAAATCACTGTGTGGGCTTAATAACAGGTTTTAGATGATAGAAGAGTTTGTGGGTTCTAGACTGTGCTCTGATGGCATCTTTCCTTCACTCAATTTCCCTTCACTCAACTTAGTCTCACATCTGCCCCTAATTCTCCCACCGGCTGGTGGCTGGGTCCCTCTATTGACTCCTAATGATGGTGTATATGGAGGCTGGTCCATATAGGGCCAAATAATTGCAAAACCAGATTGTTCTCTGGGAGAACAGGCCTTGCCCACACCCACACCAAGGATTAGCCAAGCACCAATGATAGCAGCCTTGGTACCATTCCAAGAATTGGCCATCAGATACTTGTCCAAGGGTAGCCCATAATCCCCTTTCCCATCGGAAATGTCAGACACACTCTGATCAAGATGCTAATGTCATTCACACTTCACAGAAGAACTGAGTCTCAGAGACACTGAATCATCCACCCAGGGTCACATACTTGGTAAATGGCCAGGCTAGTGTTTGACCCCAGCTCTACGCCCCTGAATGTTCCAGATGAACACAGGCTCAGAGAAACTCTGTATCAGCAGTGGCCTCAGCATTCTTGGAAAGCAGGAGTTGCCTTCGTGTTTCTTCCTTACGCCTACCTTTCTCCCCCCACCTTATCACTTTGGCCTTTGGTTACCAGTGACACCCTCCTGTGGCCAATTCCCTGTGCAAAAATCCGCGCCCCCCCCCAGCATCTCCACCCCTCATCCATCTTTCCTTCTAAGAACCATGAAATCCTGGGTCCCCTCCCCTCCACTGTTGTCTCCAATTTGGGCTGGTTTTCTTCTCTTTTAGCCCTAAACGATATTGGTCCTTGATGCTCTTGTGCCAGCTGCTCTCCCTGGGAAATTCACCTACTCTGAGGCCACAATCAGCATGTCCATGGTGCTAGTTTCCAGATTCTTGCTCCTCCTAGGGCTCTTTCTTCAAGGCCAAATCTACTTATCTAACACAACCCAGCAGTGCCTTGCCCAGGCTTGTCATGCTGGAGTCATCCCCCATTAAGCCTGCTTCCTTCTATCCCTTGGCGTCTTGGCTAAGATCCCACCATCCACCCCATCTTTCAAGACAGAAATCTTCACATTCCTCTGAAACTCGGCCACTCACCAAGTCCTGTGATTGCATCCACTTTTCCTGCCTCCTCCCATTGCCATGGTCTCTTGGCTGAATCATCGTGCCAAAGCTGCCTCTCCCCATTGGCACCCGGGATTTCCTTCTAATCCACAAATCAGACTCTCAGCTTTAAATCCTAAAAGTGCTCCCATCAGCCCAGTACTGGGCTCTCCAGCATGCCCCTGAGCCTTTGTACATGCCACTCCCCTACTGGTAACTCCTTCCAGTTCTGGAGACTCTGCTCTCTAATATCTTTAGGAGGCCCTGCCAGTTGCCAGTAGGCTGGGTTAGGGGGCTCCCTCCCTTGGCTCTCTTACCCTGTTTTCCCCAGTATCCTGGTGATGGAGACCTCTCCCATTTTCTCAACACATGATGGGTCCCCAGCAGCTGTCTACTGAACAGATGAATGAATGAGGGTTTAACCGAGGCCCAGACACCCAGGGTCTCAGAGAATAGCTTAGGCTCAGATTGAGGCCTTCCCACAGTGTCCACGATCATGACTCTCTCTTCCCTCACCCACCTGTGCCACTGTGCACCCACCTCTACCCTTCAAAACACTCACGTTGGTTTTTTTTTCTTTAAATATATTTATTTTCAGAGGAGACTTGACCCCCTTCCCATAAAGGGCAAGCCAGCATTAGTGTTGTGTACAGAGAGTAGCCATAAAAACAATGAAAACAAAACAAAGTTCAGTAACAGCCAGTCCCTGTTGTTGGCAAGGCTGCCAGCCTGGGTCTCCGGTGCTCCTGATTCAGGGGGAGATTGGCAAGAGCCTGTCACCATGGCTTTAAAGACACAGCAGCAGCCACGGGAGTCTTTGGTCTTGATGTCAAGGGAAGGAGGCTGAGATCCTGAGAGGAGGCAATGCTGGGCGCTCTCTTGGCCCATGGGCTGCTCTTATGCCTGCCCTTGGGACTTCACAGACTTCGAGGGAAGTGCTGTCCCTAGAGATAACTCAACAACTATCCTCAGCCCTCTAGGTTAGATGGGGTGGGCTGGGGTTCTGGGCTCAGTGGGGTGGCACATAGAGCAGCCCCCAGTGGGGATGCCAAGGCCACCTGGGTCCTTAAAGACCAGAGGTGTTTATATAACCCAAGGCAAAGTGCTTCCTCTCCAACCACTGTAGAGGGGCTGTCCCTCCTCTCGGATCCACACAGATGGAAGGCAGTGAGGAAGAGGTGCTTCCCCACCTGCCATCCAACCTTCTCTCTGCAGTGGTTTAGAGTACAAACCTGTTCCATTCCCTGCTCCACATCTCTGGAGAGGCAGCCTGAGATTCTTGGCTGTGGGGGGAGGTCCACGGATGGCTTGCCAGGGTCTGCTCAAAGCTGAGAAACATCACTCTGAATCAAGATGCCAGGCCTTCTCCTGGGCTGGTCCTTCCATCTGAGTCAGGACTCACCATTCAAGTGAGCAGCTTGCCTGGTGCTGCTTCCATGAAGTACTCCAGGACTTTCAGGCTGTGCCACGGGCCTCCTCTCACCCCTAGGGACTATGATTTCTCCACTGTGCCTGGGTTACTCCACCACTTTGTAACTTCCTAGGGACAAGTCTGTCTCCACACCGGCTGGGGGCGGGGGTCCTAGAGCATAAGTAATATGTCCTATTCCAATCTCAGCCCATCACTGGCTCTGACTCAGGCCACAGCTCAAATGCCATCTTTTCAGGGAGCTCTGGACTACCCAGAATAAAGTAAGCCCTCTTGCTCCCATCATCTTTCTGGAAAATTCCAGGAATATATAAGAAAGCCCTAAATGTCCTGCCTCAGCATCTGAGTTTGTAGAGACCTCAGATAAACCTAGACTTCTGACTCCTTCCAGTCTCGGGCTAAGTCTCCAGGGAGCTATAATTACAAGAGATAGTAAGCACCAGGTGCTTCTGTCACCTGTGTTTTGCAAATGAGGAAATTGAGGCACAGAGTTACCCAAAGTCATAAAGTAAGAAGTGGAGAGCTGGGACTTGAACTCAAGGCTGTTTCCAGAAACTGTCTTTTTATTTAAAGATACCCTGGATAGAGTGCTGTGGCGTCATACCTCACAGCAACCTCAAACTCTTGGGCTAAAGCGATTTTCTTGCCTCAGTCTCCCAAGGAGCTGGGACTACAGGCGCCGCCACAACACCCAGCTATTTTTAGAGAAAGGATCTTGCTCTTGCTGGTCTTGAACCTGTGCCCTTGGACAATCCATCTGCCTTGGCCTCCCAGAATGCTAGGATTACAGGCGTGAGCCACCGTGCCCAGCTATTTTTTATTTTTATTTTTTTGAGACATGGTCTCACTCTGTCTTCCAGGCTATAGTGGAGTCATCACAGCTCTCTGCAGCCTGCAACTCCTGGGCTCAAGGGATCCTCCTGCCTCAGCCTCCTGAGTAGCTGAGACTACAGGTGCTCCCCACCATGCTTGCCTAATTTTTCCATTTTTAGTAGGGGTCTTGTTCTTGCTTAGTCTGGTCTCAAACTCCTGAGCTCAACTGAGCCTCCTGCCTCAGTCTCCCAGAGTACTAGGATTACAGGTATCAGCTACCTCGTCCGGACAGAATCTGCCCTTCAACCGCCACATTTGGTTCCCCCACCCACCCAAACTCCATCCCTACCAAGCCAAGCCACAGCCAGGAGTACCAAGATGCTATCATCATCTCACAAACATTTATTGGGCACCAATTGCATGCCAGCTTCATACTGGGATCCCAACAAGGGAAAGAGTAAACAAGGATTGCCATGCCCACAGAGCTGATGTTCTGGATGAGGTAGAGACAGGGGGGACAATGTTTTGTTAATTTGTTTGTTTTGTTATATCAGGTGGTAACCACCCATACGGAGAGAAAAATAAGTTAAACAAGGGAATAAAGAACTAGGCAGCCGGGAGGGAGATCAGGAAGGCCTCCCTGAGAAGGTGGGAAGGTAAGGGAGGAGGGCAGGGGGATAGAACATTCTCAAAAGAGGAAACAGATGGTGCAAAGGCTCTGAGGGAAGGCCCTGCATGCTGTATTCAAGGCACAGAGATGAGGTCTGTGTGGTTGGAACAGAGGAGAGAGAGCAGGAAGAGGTGAGGACAGACCTACCTTCACCTTCTCCAATGCAGAATGAATACCCTGTCACCGCAAGTCACCATCTGTGAGCCATCTCCCAACTGTCCTGCCCCTATGCCTCTGCCCCAGCTGTGTCCCCAGTGTACCCACCAGGATCACAGAGCAAGACCAGGGCCACCTACCCACAATTTGAATGTGGATGGAGGTGGCGATGATGGTCATAGTTCTCGGGCTCTGGCAGAACCTCTGATCTAGGTTACAGCATTTGAGCAAAGCCACAGGGATTTGGGGAACATGTTCATATCAGTGGCAGGGCAGGAAGGGTGACCCAGGTCTTGTCCATGTAGGGTACAGGGATGGGGGCCAAATCCTTTCTCCTCCACTTGGGAAGGAGGTGAGCACAGGCTGGTGGATGGGCCATCCTCAAAGCACACCTGCTTGGCTTTTGCTATTTGTCCTCCTGGCCCAGATGAACCTCCTAACCTCTGTGCATCGGCTTAGGGCTCTGAGGACATCCTGCCACTGCCGCCCAGGTCTGTGCCCACCCAGCTGCTTCCAGCACCTCCTCCACCTCCTATTCCTCTTCCTCCTTGACCCTC
>CAUYPK010030568.1:0-23608 GCA_963574355.1 Loris lydekkerianus
GCCCGCCGCACCCCGCGCCCCCCCCCGCGACCCCCACCCCCGACACAGACCACCCCCGCCCCGCCCGGCCCGCTGCCCCCCCCCCCCCCCACCCACGACCCCCCCCCCCAGCCCGGCGCCGGTGCGCCCCCGGCCCGCCGGGGCGCCGCCCGCCTGGCCTCGTGATCCCAGACAGCCCTCAAGCCACTCTCCCCAGAGTGGCAGCCGCTGGGGGGCTCCCCTTCCAGGTGGAGGACTCCCCACTCCCAGAATCCAGCTGCTCCTCGAAGTGCAACAGCACAAGCCCGGGGTCTGTTCACACCCTCCCGGGTAGGAGACACCATAAAATGCTTCTCGTCCATGAAACTCCCCAAACCTTTTGAGCTGGCCCCACGAGAGGGAGAAGAGAGCTGATGCTACTCCCCCTAATTCCCAGACTTTATGGGGAAATGTCAGAATCTCTGCTCCAAAGAAGCCTCAGTTTTCTCATCAGCTAAATGGGCTTATGAAGGTCAAGAGTCGTGCAAAAGCAAACAGGAGAGCGTTCTGCCCATCTCAGGAAGGTGACATCCCTCCCGCTACCACATCAGTCACTGTTTCCTTGCCCTGTGCTACAGCTTCAGAAAAGCAGGGACCTCGCCCGTCATGTCTGCTGCTGTATTCGTGTCTGGAATGGCAGCCCTGGCTCACAATAGAATCTGAAAGTATTTGTCGAATGAATGAATGAATGGGGAGGAGAATGAATGAATGAATGGTCTTATATGACCTTGGCCCTGCTCCTTGTCTGGACTCATGGCATCACCCTGCCCTGACTCAGACCCTCTGGCCTCTGCAGTTTCTCCAGCACTAGGCGCTCCCACCTCAAGGCCTGCCCCGAGCAATTGCCCCTGCCTAATAATGGTCCTCGGGGCTGCTACCCTCACCCTCTGGGGTTCTCTGTGATATCACCGTCTCAGGCCTGCTCTGAGACCCTGCCTGGACCAATCCCACCTTCTAGAACTTCCTTTCCTCCCCTCCACCTTCCCTGTTCTGTTTTCTTCAAGGCACTCAGCACCTTCTGATACACTGTTTTGCCAACTATCGCAGGCTCCAAAGTTGCCAGGGCAGGGATTGCCGTTGGTCTGTTCACAGCTGTGTCCCTAGCACCTAGGACAGTGAGTGGCTGGCACATGACAGGTGCTCAGCCCTATTTACTCCATGAATGAGGGAAGAGAGTCAGCCAAAGGGTGCCCCCCACCTCCCGCCCCAGAATAGGAGAAGCAGAAAGGGCTTTCAGGCTGAGAGAACTTGAGATGGGATCAATGGAGGCAGTATCTTCATGAGAGAAAATTCCAGGTAGGGTTAAATACTCAAAACCACAGGCTGTTTCTGGGCCCCGGAACGGGCACACCACAGGCCCAGTCTTGGTTTGTTTCTATTTTCATCTGTGTGTGTGTGCACGCGTGCACCGTGCTTTCCAAGGTGTTTACAGGCTGGCAACAGTTCTTTGGTAATTAATTCAATGTTTTATTCATCCTTGACTCTTTTAAAGCTGCAAATCAAACCCTCACTAGATGCTTTGCTAACCACATTCCAGGCCCTAGTGTCACAAAGTAACCGTGCTCTTTTGCATGCCAAGTAGGCCTTTCTCCGTCCCAAGAAAAGGAATTTCTCCTGGTGTTCATTGCTCTAATTGCATCCACGGAGAGGCAGAGCAAATCTGTTTCCCTTCCCATTTGCATTATGCAAAACTTTAATCCCCCCAAGTGTCCTAACGCACGGTGAATCATTCACCGCCTCCTGATGCCAGGAAATGCACTGTTTGATCTGCCAATCCATATAAATTAGATTTATTGGGGGGAAATAAAGGAGGCTTGATACTATAAACTATTGGGAAATAATCACCTGTGCACATGTGTGCCCCATAAATTGGCTACTTAGGAGAAAAACGGGGCAGCTGACCAAGCACATGCCGCTGGATTTATGTCCTCAGTGCCATGAACAAAATGACGCAGTTAGTGGATCTCTGTCTTGGACGGACTCTGTGCTGCCCGGGGCGGTGCCTGGCCAACCCTACACTTCTTGAAGCCAGGGGTAACCTGGCCGGAGAAAGTCCCTGGGAGGAGAGCCGGGTAACAGGGTGCTCAGGACTGCGACCAGGAACGCTGGCTCTGTCCTCTGTGCTGAGAATTTGAGCAGATAATTTACCTCCTCTGAGCTTTACTTTCTTCAGCGGTTGTTGGGAAAACACACTTAACCAAACACACGTCCTGACTGGATGCCTTATTAGAGTTCGTATTGAATACCTTCTCTGTGCCAGACCCCGGCCTATGCTCTGGGGGAGAGTGGAAAAAGAAGGGGAGCCCTAGCCCCCGCCCCAACTTAGAGAGGACACATCAGGCAGCAATGCTGTGACTCAGATAACTCAGCGATGAAAGAGCTGGTGCACTGCCTTCATCAAGTCATCCACTTCTGGTCAGATTGCCTATAGTCCAAAGCACCCCGCGACTCCTCTGCCTACACCCATAGTCTGTTTTGTTGCTTAGCAGATTTTATAAGGTAAAAAGCACCAGAACACTGTACTATCTGAGCCCTGCAAGGTGTGGGTTTTGATCCTCATTTCCAGATTTACAGGCTTAGGAGGAGGCGCAGAGACTTTCTCAGTCTCAGACCCAGGGACAGTGGCTGGGCATGCGCTTGGCCCTGGTCCTGTGCTGAATCCCAGGGCAGTGCCCCCTCCTCCATCCCTTCACTGCAGCCAAGAGGCCTTTGCAGGCCTGCGACTTGATGCCTCTTAAGGGCATCTGAGCCCCATGAGTCCCTCCCACCCCTTCACCATCACTTTATGTTCTTGGTTGGAGAGACTTCCTGGGTTAAAGGATTCTGTGCTGGGACATTTCTTGTTGACATCTACACGTCTCACCTAAAGAGAACTCACACATGTCCAGTGGCACAAATCAGTTCTTCAGATCAGGTCTCAGAGGTGGCAGGATTTGGAAAAAGTGGGGCAGGCAAGTTTAGAGACGAGTCTAATCACAGTGAGCTTCTATTCATTCCTTTGTTATTTTCCGTGAATATTTATGGTGTGTCCTCTGTGCTGGGTGCTGTGCTGTGTCCTCAAGCCATAGCAGGGGACCAGTCATGGTCCCTGCCTGCATGGACCTGGCCTTCTACTGAGCAGACAGAAGTCAGCTGCCATGCACACAAGATGATCTGAGATTTGATAAGAGCCATATGAAGGCAATTAGATGAGAGAATGTGACAGAGAGAGACAGACAAAGGGCAGGGAGCCTCCAAGTTTGAGTTGTCCAGAAGAAGACTCTGGCAAGGATTCAAGGACAGGCAGTTTGTTTGGAGGGTGATCCAGGCAACCCTGCTGAGGGAGCGGAGAAAGGAGATGGGACAGGGAGGTTGGCCAAGGCACTGCGGTAGCCACTGTGGGTAGTGGGACTCGGTCCTGGGGACCACTCCAGGAAAGAGGCCAGAATAGTGGCTCAGAGCCATCCTGCTGGGGCGTGAGGGGCCTGGGGCATTTTCCATCACTACTGAGAGTCATGATCCAGAGCTGTCCCTGCAAGATGACACACTTTGGCATTTCTAACCCACTGGAAAGGCAGAGCAGCCTCCCCTGGTTCCGAGGAGATAGGCTTAGGCACAGAGACGCAGCAGGAAATGCGCAGAGTACACTGCACACTCTGCGCTTTATGGGAAGGGACAAACAGCATCTGCCGCCGGGATCCACAACAGATAGCACCCGTGACAGGGCATCCACGCTGCTTAATTGCGTGTGCCAACTTGGCTGGGGATAGCGCCCAGCTGTTTGGTCACACCCCATCTAGATGTTGTTGTTGCTGTGAAGTTAATTTTTTTAGATGCGATTAACATCTAAAATTAAAATCAGAAGATTTTACACCAACCTGATTATCCTCCACGAGGGTGTGTGCAGCATGCAATCAGCTGAAGGCCTGGACAAGAGAAAGCGGAGGTCCCTCTCAGCGGTTCTCAACCTGTGGGTTGCAACCCCTTTGTAACAATGAAAATACATCCTGCATGTCAGATATTTACATTACGAGTAGCAAAATTACGGTTATAAAGTAGCAACGAAAATAATTGTATGGTTGGGGGTCACCACAACCTGAGGAACTGTATTAAAGGGTCAGGGTATTAGGAAGGTTGAGAACCACTGCTCCAGGAAATTCTGCCTCCAAAGCACAACCTAAGAATTCTGCCTCTGAACTCAACATTGACCCTTGCAGAGTTCAGACTTGCCAGTCCTCATATCACATGAGCCAATGCCTTAAATCTCTCTCTCATATATATGAGAAAGAGAGAATGGACATATATTCTGCTGTGTATTCTATATACGTTCTATCACCTTTCTGGATAGGTAGCGGATAGAGGGCAGCCCTCCATATCTGCAGGTTCTGCATGTATGGGCTTAACCAACCACAGATGGTAAATACATCTGGGTGTGGAAACTTCAGGTACGGAGAGTTCAGGTGCAGAGGGCTGATACAGCCTCGGATGACTGCTGCGCTCAGATTTTGGTGTCTGCAGGAGGTCCTAGAACCACTCCCTCACAGATACTAGGAGATGACTATATATATTTATTTTTTCTCTCTCTGTGTGTATACACACACACACACATATAGATACGCACATAGTGTTGCTTCTGTTTCTCTGGAGAGCGCTGATGAATATAGTCTCCATGTGGAGGTGACAGCAGCTGAGATAAGACTGGAAGGATGGAAAGGAGCCAGACTCAAGAAGACCTGGGAAGAAAGCATTTCAGTCCCAGGAAGTGCGAAGGCCCTGAGATGGGAACGTGCTCCGTGAACAGTGGGTGGGGAACGAGGTTTGCAAGAGGGCAGGGCCTGGATGACATAGAGGGAGCCGCATGGGGTTTGGATTTTATCCCGTAAGTGATGGGAAGTCATAGGTTTCCAAAGAGAGATTTAATCTCAGCTGCATTTATCATGCTCACCCTGGAGGCTAGAAGGAGGCTGGATCCTGGGAGCAGGTGCAAGGAAGAAAGCGCTGTCTCAATCTCAGGACCAGAGCTGATGGTGGGTTGGACAAGGGAGAGAAGGAGGAGATACTGAGCAGACAAGGGAGCTTGAGGGTCATGTTGGCCCCAGGCCAGGGGCTAGGATGAGGGACAAGCCGCACTGGACTGGATTGTCTTTTGGGTCTGGGTATCAGGGCTGGGAAGGCCCACTAAGGGCACAGGCCCCCTCCCTGCAGGATGAGCCGCCAAGAGCAGCACCTTGTGCCGGGGGCCTGGCATGCAGGATGGGGGTGCCACACAGGGGGCAGCAAGATCTAAAGTGGGGGCAGAGGCCAAAGACCAAGCCAGAATCCACATTCCTATGGGGGCCAGCAACAGAGGGGACCCGTCAGACCAGGGAGAGCACCCACATATAATTCAGGCAAGACTGACCGCTGGAATTTTCTGTGCCAGTGCTGCCATTTCCTGGAGTACAGAATGGAGACTCAAGAGTTCGCTGTTCAGAAACAACAGGAATAAGGAACATTCCTACACCTCCTCCAGCACGTCTGTTCCGGGGAAGATCTGGGCCTGAATTCTGTGCAGAGGCTGTGAGAGATTCGAAGGCTTATGGGAATCACACATACACACACTGCACACACGTACACACATCCACATACATGCAAACACACATGTATGCACAGGTACGTGCATATAAACACATGCACATAACACACAATGCACTTACACACACAGACACAAATGTACATAAACACACACACACCCATCCACGAGTGGGACTATCATGTATTCATGGCTGTAATTAAGCCCAGGGCCCTTCCTGCCCCAAACACTTCTCTCTGGGCCTTGGAATATAGATGAAGCACGATTCCTACAGAATCATACGCCCTGGATCTCTCCCCCTCCCACAAAGGTTAGCGCTGGGGTATTAAGGCTTTATCTGGGAGAGGAGAGCTGGGAGGGAAGGAGCTCCCGGCATGCTGTTCCCCACTGTGGCATTTCGGGCTTAACCTGGTTCATGAGTGAGAACAGAGTGGAGCCCACACAGCCTCCTTCTTGCCGTGTGTGTTGGTGGACAGGAGCATGTCACCTGCCTACTGGTTATGTTCTCAGAGGCCATTACCAAGCTCTGGCTTCCAGGGAGCTCTGGAGGTCATCGTGGTGCTCACCAGATACTCTGAGCTCTCTCCTTCTGGGCACATAGCCAGGTGGGGCCACGTGACTAATTCTAACCAAAGAGCTATGAGCACCGAGCCTCGACCCCCACAGGCTGGGGCATCCAATGGGCATCGCCCCACCAGCACCGCCACCACCAAGCTCTTTCTCTTTTGCTCAAGGCCATAGTGAAAAGTGGCGGGCACTGAGCAGAACTCCCAGCTGATCCTCTAACCCTAACCTTTGTGGTCAGAAGCCTCTGGGGTCCAGAGGCCACTACTGCAGCATGACCTGGCCTGCCCTGACTGCCACATCCAGGTGTGCAAACCACCTGGGCCCCCAAGAGAAGGACAGTGACCTTTGCTGGTGCACCCCACACTTTCCAGACTCCTGCTGTTTCCCATAATTCACATAATATCTATGATAAATAAGTTTATTCTCCATCTAACAAAGGAGGAAATAATAATAGCATTCACTGAGCATTTAAAGTGTGCCAGGCACTTGCTGAGCACTTTAACAAATTGATTTTGCAAGCCTCACAATAACCCTGGCGGGGAGGTACTTTTAATCATTCTCATTTTACAGACAAGAAAACCTAGGTTCAGAGGGGCCATGTCTTAGGCCTCACAGCAAGTGGCAGAGTTGGAATTTGAACCAAGGCCCTTCTGACCCGTCATCTGGGTTCATGCTGAAGTCACCATGGGGCACTGGTGGGGACACTGAAGGCTGAGGCACATGTGTGGGGTGCAGATCCCAGGGCCTGTATGTTCTGTGCCCTCTGCCACATCCACCCCGAGGACCTTGCCCAGGGGGTGCCACTTCAGGACCTGGGACAGACAAATCCTGCAGTTGGTGAGGAGGGGATGTCCTGGACAGAGGCTCTGTGTGGTCGGCAGAACCCCTCCCCCTCCGCACGTCCAGCAGACAGTATTGTCCTTCCATCTCCACGTCCATGGTCCCCTCTTCTGAGTAAAGTCCTTTGATTCTGCCTAATTAGCTCCTCAAATGAAATTCCTGGTTACTCTGGGAGCAGCCTCCTCACCAGCATTTCCCTGGAGGGTGGGGGCAGAAGACGCAGCTGAGTACACCTCTCTGTAAAATAAATGGACGCAATTGGTCCCCAGAGCCTGAGCCTAACCCGGCAGGGCTTGGCTTCCGCAAAGGGCCTGGACTCTAGCCTTTTGGAGTCACCTCCAAGTGAGGCTGCAGAGAAACCTCAGGCTGCGTACAGGAGGTGACCCTCCCTGGGCAGTCGCTGGGGCCTGACGCTGATCAGAAGTTTTGCCTGCCTTCACCCTCCAACCAGGGAAGAACATGCTGCTACAAGCCATGCTACAGATAGGGAAACTAAGGGACAGAAAAGTCAAGCGACTTGCTCGAGAGTCCAAACCCAGGAATTCGGGCCACAAAGCTCCTGTGCTTACTCCCAAGGTCCAATTGTATTGTACATCTTTACATGTCCCTCCACTCCAGTCTTCATGCCTGTGTGCACCTGGGATTAACACATTTTTAAAAAATCACTGCGGCTGGGTGTGGTGGCTCACGCCTGTAATCCCAGCACTTGGGAGGCTGAGGCACATGGATTGTTTGAGCTCAGGAGTTAGAGACCAGGCCGAGCAAGAGCAAGACCCTGTCTCTAAAAAACAGGTGGGCATTGTGGCCGGTGCCTGTAGTCCCAGCTACTTGGGAGACTGAGGAAAGAGAATTGTTTGAGCCCAAGAGTTTGAGGCTGCTGTGAGCTGTGATGGTACACCACTCTACAGAGGGCGACATAGTGGGACTGTCTCAAAAAAAAAAAAAAAAAAATCATTGTACTCCTGGTTTTCTGAATAGCACCCCCCAAAAAGGGTTCATTTGTTCCTTTAAACACTTGGGGCAGCCCGTGGCTCTCACAACCCTGCGGTAGCATGTCATTTTTATCAGGAGCCCCAAGAGGGAAGCATCCTGGGCCTTTCCTCAGTGGCTCAGTTCTCAGTGGTCTGGAGGCCCAAGGTTTGGGAGCAACAGTCTGGGACAGGACGTCTGGGCTTAGTCCTGTTCTGATGCCCTCAATGTCATGATGCTGGGGGAGCGCCTTCACCCCCACAGTGCAGAGTGACAACAGTGACCCCCTACAGAGCTGCTGGGGATTTTAATGAGGAATAAGAACGATGTTAATTCCACAGGTCACATAGTCTCTTCAGTCCCAGCTGGGCACAGAATCCATCAGTCTGTTACTGGGGAGGGGGGGGGGGGAGCCATCCCAACTGGGCACTGGGATCCATCCGTCTGTTACTCGGGGAGAGGAGGAGCCATCCCGACTGGGCGCTGGATTCCATCCGTCTGCTACTCAGGACAAGGAGCCAGATTCCCTGTGATTCCCTTTTTGGCTCAGACATTCTCCCCTCCACCACCAGGCAGGCCAGACATTCTCACTTCCAACCTTAGGCAGGGTCATTCTGAGCCTCCATCATTGCACAGGATGAGACATTCTGAGCCTCTTCCACTGGGACAGACCCAGGTGGAACAGAGGAGGTTGCGTGGGTGACAGCATCAGGGTGTTCCTGGTCCCTTTTTATAACTGAGTCTCTGCAAACAGGGCACAGGTCCAGGTCAGCCCCTGCCAGGACCCAGACATGGCAGCCCCTCACAGCCCCTCCAGGCCTCAGCACCCCAGGATACCCTACTAACTTCCTTCCAGCAAGTGGTATAAGGGACAGAGGGCAGCCCTGTCCCCACACCCAAGCCTCCTCCCCTGATGGGCTGTTCCCAGCAGCCTGGACCTCCAAGGTCCTTCAGTGTCGGTCACACACTGGAGGAAACAGGTCCCACCTGCCAGGGCCATTCCTGTGCTTTTTTCCAAAGAGCTGTTTGGGCCAAAAGCCAGAAAAGAGAATGGCAAGGCTGTGTGACCCCCACAGGGCTGGCCCTCCTCCAACTTGTTCCCCTGCCACGTTCCTGTCCCTGGAACTGCTCATCCCGGCCCCACTGTGGTGTCTGAAAAGCTCCCACTCATCACTCACAGCCCTAGCCAGCATGAGGTCCAGGAATCCAAGTTACTGTACCTGGGTTTGCTTGTCCAAAGAAATGGGGATAATGCCTCAGAGAGTTGGTAGAAAGTTTACACAAGAAGTTGCAGGTACAGCCTAGAATAGTGTCTGGTACAGCTTGAGAGTTCAGTGCTAAATACTCCTTCTTGTTTGCTAGGAGGACCCAAATCCACTTCTTTCCTACCCTAATGGTGTCACAGTATTCCTGCAGAATTCCTCCGTTCACCCTGTCACGGTACTTGAAATTTCCCCATTAGTCACACACCTCCCAAAAGGCCCAGGAATGCCCTACATTATAGTTCATTACAGAGACAGCTGTGGAGAGCTCAGAAAAGTATATGTCTTCATAACTCTATAAAAATTATAAAATACAAACCAAAAAGCATCCACCCTACCTACACACAAAGGACAGGGGCCATTCCTGTGTCATACGTGTGTTGAAGTTGAAATGAACTATTGAGATCAATCTTTAAATTTAATGTTTTATTTGGGAAGGAAGAATTGCAATTTGGGCCATACAGTGAGTGATCTTTAATACCTACGAAGGACGAAGAGAAGACTGGGGATTTTATCAACAAATGAATGTTATACATGGGCTTGAGAGAAAGTTCATTGGCATTAGGAAAGCTTTGGGGTGCTGTCAGCTCTGACTGGTGGGCAGCAGTGGTGGACGAAATTAGCCCAGGAGTTGTAGCAACTGCAGATAGAACTGTTTGGGGGTTATAGCAAGCTGTTTCAGTGGTCAGGCCTGCAGAGAATTACATTTTGGAGCAATTTTATGTGTCCCAAGGGCTCCCCCTCCTCTTCTTGACTCTGTTTTAATTGGATGTGATGAGAAATGACCCAATTCCTACAATCAACTTTCACAAGTGTGAAAAATGTGTTGGTCACAGCACCTGCAGTGACACCTTGGTGCCTCCTGCACCTGACTTCCATTCCCCCCTCTCCTGATGGTGGCATGTTCTCGGAACCACCCCCACCTCGCTGCCTCAGGCGGAGCTGGCCTCACATCTGGCTCCAACACTGACATAATTAAGGGCTAGAATTAGCCAGTCAGAGAACTGCTGCATTCCCTTAGCCATCACAATGGGGTCACAGGTGTGCACCTGACTGGGCTAGCCATGCAGATTTGACAAGAGGTAATTCCAAGCTTTTCACTAGAGAGATTAGGAAAAAAGTCTCTCTTTGGGGTTTAAGGCTAAGACTAATCATGGGTGTGGACTTATTGGCACCTATCTTGCCAGCCCATGGAGCCTGGGAATGCAGCCAACACGAATCAATCAGAACTGAATCTGAATGAGACTCAATGCTAATATCATCATCTGGCGTTCTAGAGCCAGCCATGCCCGAAGAGAAGCAACTTCCGGCTTATCCTTCCAGCTGAAGCCAGCTGGGGTTGGCTTCCTGCGACTTACGACCAAACAAATCCTAACTGACACACTGATGCTCCTCAGGGTGAACTGTCGCCCTCTCCAGCCCTGCCTCCCTTCTCACCCAGTGAGGGGCAATCACAGCAAGGGCCAGTCTCGGGTAGTGCCAAGTGCACAAATTTGGAAGCCAGACTGTCCAGCTCCACCACTTTGCTGTGTGATCTTCAACAAAATGTTCAGCTACTCCACGCCTCAGTGTTCCCCTCTAAGGAAACAGGGGCAATAATCACAGCCACTCCACAGAGTCTGGGGGATGGAATAAATGAACATCTAAAGCATTCAGCACAATGGCAGGCCCATAACCCTTTAGCAGCACAAAGTCCTCCAAAGCTGCCTCAATCTTCAGGCAGTGGCAGGCCTCCTGGGTGCCAGAGGTGACACCAAGGGGACTGTCCAGGCCCAGGCACCAGCAGGAGGGACCTTCTCATGACTACTCCTCTCCAGGAGGCTGTGTCGAGGACTTCTGGGGTGACTCAGAAGTAAGAAAGCATTGACTGTGCAGCCCCTGCCCAGCCCTGGATCTCCCACATGCAGAATTCCCCTTCAGGTGGGAAGAAGACACCTCAGGAATTTAGAGCACAAACTCTGAAGTTTGGTGTGAAATTGACATAATAATACCTAATATTATCACATCGTGGGAAGATTAAATGAGATAATACCTGTAAAGCACTTGGAACAGTGCCTGGCACAGACTTGGCACACTGAACGCATTGGTTATTATGATTATTATCATTCCCTTGTTAAAATATTATAATTGGAGTGAGACCTGTAAAAGAAAACAAAACGTCAGGACCCTGGAAATTTAGTATGCCAAGTGGGAAATTAAGCCCTGAAGACTGAGTCGCGGTTTAGCATGTTTGCAATTCTGCTTCGTAGATTACAGTTCTTGTCCAGAGAGACCAGGAACCAGGGTTTTCCTTTCCAATCACTGATGTTTGATGTAGATTAAGCTCCTGTCTTATTGCCCTATACCTAACTCAGGCCAGATGGCACCTAAGACCCTGTGATAATAACATCTTCAGTGTTGAATGTTAAATACACCTTCCTCCCTCAAAAAAAAAAAAAAAAAAATTCAGCTAATCAAGTCATTATAACTAAGCATTAAGCCTCACATAGAAAGTTGTTAAAGTTCTATTAAACTTTCCTGAGATTTGCCTATATAAGCAATTTCACACTTCTACACTTTAAAACACTGACTTCCCCATTTTGAAATCTCTGCTTCCCGGGAGGCCTGAACTCTACATTAGATTCTGACCCTTTTGATTACTTTAGGTTGACAGCCCATTCTTAGCAAATTAATTCTTAGTGACTAAAGCAGTCCATTCACCCACTGAATGGTCACTGAGCACGTGCTGTGTGCCAGGCCTGGCCAGAGGTGCAAGGGCAGCAGCCGTGAGCAAAACAGAAGAGACCTGCCCCCCAAAACTGCCACTTAGATGCAATAAAAAATCAAACCAATGAGAACATGCCAAGCAGTAAGATGCCCAGGGGTGATGACCCAGGGTGATGTGAGAGGGGGATTCCAGGGGGGTGTGATCAGCTGGGTTGGGGAGGCCTCCCTCAGAAGTGACATTCCAGAGGAGTCCTGGAGGAGCAGAGGAGCCAGCAGGGGCGGGGTGCATTCCCAGGCCCCAGCAGCAGGTTGGGATTGGAGGGTAGACGGAGGGCGGATAGAGGGCATCTGGAGAGCCGGGTCTTAGGGAGGTAGAGAGGCAGATGTGGGCTCCGGCTCCCATATACTTTCCCATGACCTCCTCTTGCCCAGCATTGTCCCTGGGGCTAAATTTAAGGATTTTATGGTAAATCAGAGACTTGCCAGTGAAGCTGAGAAGCTATTAATGTGGACGTAGTCTAAATGGCCTTCTGGGAGCCCATGCACGAGGGAGAGATGGGGTCTGAGACCGGCTAGACAGTGGCAGCTTGGAAGCCATAAATCCCTCCCCAGCCAGAGACCAGAGGCCCAGGAGGGGAGGGTTTCTGGCTGGGACCAGTGGGTGGGGAGCCCATAGGCCCTGAGCAGGCGACAGCTATTCTAAGAATCCTTCCAGCCTGGGGCCCTCTGCAGGAAGTCACTGCTCCACCTTGAGAGAGGCCTCAGGGGTTTTAAAAGGAAGAATATTTTTAGAAGAATTCAAGGGAAGCTGAGGTGCAGTGCCCCTAGCCCTGAACTTGGAAATCTCAGTTTTTGACCCAGTCTAAGTTAAATGTGGAGCATCAGCTCTCACGCTGAGCAGGCAGACTGCGGGTTGCTGGCCCCTAGATCCTACCAGAAAGATAAGCTCCTTGGTGTCTCTGCACCTCAGCTTGCTCCTAGACCTGTGACTATTTTTTTTTTTTTTAATTAATTCATTCCAGAAACATTTATTGATGCCTGCTGCATGTCAGTCCCGGTCCCCAGCACTGCTAATGAGAGCTGATGCTCACTGACAGCTGCCGCCTCCGGGGCCCTGGAAGGAGCTGGAACTTCCCATCATACTGTCATCAACTCTGCCCACAACCCCAGAGGTAAGTGCTGTGCTCTCAGAGGCTCAGGGTGCTGGAGTAGCCACACAAGGCTGCACAGCCATCCAGGGGCTATGCCATCCATCCTCACACTTGGCTGCCCCTTGTGTCTAGGTGGCTGTTACAAGCCCCACTGGATGGATGGAAAAACTGAGGCCCCAGAAAGTGAGCACCTTTCTTGAGGCTGTGTGGTGACTAATCCCTTGGTTTTTTCATTCAATGGGAATCTGAAATTATCTGTGTCACATTTCCTGAAGCCACCACCAGAGTCATGTTCCTGGGGCAAGATTTTCTCTGGGCTCACCTACCACCATTTCCGAGAGAACCCCTGCTGGTGACAGTCCTGCAGTCATCTGATCCTCCCTCCTGGTCTTCTGTCACTGCTCACCATACCTACCCTCAAGGAGGAGTCTGATGAAATTCATGTGACTAATAACAGCAGACTATGGTGGCATCTGTTCATCCGTTTGTCCTTCCATTGGTCCACCCACCAATCCATTAAGACATTCACCATCCAAGCATCCATCTGCTGTCTGTCCATCTGTCTATCCATTTATCTATTCATCCATCTGTCCATTCATTTATCCAGTGCTTGGGGTGTTCATGAGCCAGGGACCTAGTAGTGACACAAGAGACTTGAGAAGGGGAATGAGGCCACATGGAGATTGATGGCCCCAGTAAAATCTCTTTAAAAGCAAGTTTTAGGTGGGCCTGATGCCTCACACCTATAATCCCACCCACTTGGGAGGCTGAGACAGGAGAATCCTTGAGCCCAGGAGTCTGAGACTGCAGTGAGATGTTATTATGCCATTGCAGAGCCTTTGTCTCCTAAGAAATAAGGTTTGATTAGACTCCTAAGCCCAACCCTTTCCAGCTCACACCAAATCTCTCCCAGAATCTCTCTGCAGCCCCACACCATGGGGCTCCTCCAGACACAGGGGCAGGCTGGTTAGTTGCAGCTGACTGTGGGTGGGGTGGGAGTGGAGCTTGTGCATAGAGACCCTTGACTAGCCCACCCATCAGCCCCTGTGCGCCTGCCGTCCTTGCCTGTCCTTTGATCCACATGTGCACCCACCTTCTCTGCTCCCAGCCACACCCACTGCCCTCGAAGGTCAGGGCAGCCTTTAAGGGTCAGCAGAGCAGAGTGAGGGCAGCACTGAGGGAGGCCTCAGCTCTGCTCTTCCCAGCTGCAATACCTGCCCCTGGGGAAGGGCCAGCCTAGGTTCTGAGCCTGTCCTGACTCTGCTGGCAGCCAGGGGAGGGGAGGCGGTCACAGCATGGGCCCTGTAGCCAGAGGCCTACTGGTGCCTTCTCTCCCTGCTCTGCCACCTGAGTGCTATTTAGCAAAGCCCTTGACCTTGGTCACCTGATGCCTCTGTTCCCTCATCTCTAAAATATACATAATAGTACCTTCCTCCTTGGGTTGTAGGAATATTAAATATGCAAAATGCTTAAATAAGTGTCTGACACAGTAAACCCTTCACAGATATTAACTCCGATTGATTCCTCAATTAAAGGACCTTCCGCAATGTCAGAGTAAAGACCTCCCAAAATGCACTCTTCCCTGAAACAATGAGGCCACCACTTAAAAAAATATATAAACTGTCAAATCAACTTTTTCAGAACTCTAGATATTAACTCAAGGCTTATAACCGTACAAGTTTGTTTATTCAAGAAAAACGCTGAATCTCAGAAAGAGCAGCAAGCTTTGTTTTAACTTGTCTGACTCTGTCTCCCTCTTGCCAGCTCCAAGGTAGGCTGGGAAACCAACCACCCCAACCACAGCAGCTGTGAACAGCAGCCTGACAACCCCCGGAGGGGACAAAGGAACAGACATTTCACCAAAGACGATACACAAATGCCTTATAAGCCCGTGAAAAGATGGGCAATATTAGTAATCTTCAGAGAAATGCAAACCAGGACCACAACGAGGTTATCTACCAGGACAGCTATAATCCCAGACGTACAATAACAAGAGTTGGTGAAGGCGTAGGAAATTGTAAGCTTCAGCAGTGGGAACGTACAGTGGTGTAGCCACTCTGGATAACAGTCTGACAGTTTCTCAGAAACTTACCATCCAACCCAACAATTCCATTCCTAGATAAATATCCAAGAGAAACATAGGTTCACAAAAATACTTGCACACAAATGTTCATAGCAGCATTTTTCATCATAGGCCAAAACTGGAAGCCACCCAAACGTCCATCAACAACGATGGACAAACAATAAAAAGTGGCAACATCCACCCTCCATATCCATGGATTCCCCATCCTCGGATTCTACCAACTGTGGATCAAAAATGTAGTGAGTCTAAGATGCTTGTGCCTGTACTGAACATAGGCAGACTCGTATTTCTTGTCATTATTGCCTAATCTATACAGTATAATAACTACTCACAAGGAACTTACCTTGTATTAAGTATTATAAGTAATCTAGAGATGATTTAAAGAATACAGGAGGAGGGTGGTGTCTGTAGCTCAATGGACACCGGCACACCCAGGCTGGCAGGTTCGAATCTGACCCGGACCAGCTAAACAACAATGACAACTGCAACAAAAAAAATGTGTCAAACGGTCTATGAAACCAATGTATGGTGCCCCATGATCGCATTAATGTACACAGCTATGATTTAATAATATAAAAGAAAAAGAAAAAAATGAGAGACTAAAATAAACTATTAAAACCGAAAAAAGAAAAAAAAATAGCCGGGTGCTGTGGCGGACGCCTGTAGGCCCAGCTATGTGGGAGGCTGAGGCAAGAGAATTACTTAAGCCCAAGAGTTTGAGGTTACTGTGAGTTGTGATGGCACGGCACTCTACCCAGGGCAACAGCTTGAGATTCTGTCTCAGAAAAAAAAAAGAATACAGGAGGATGTGCGTAGCTTACATGCGAACACTACTCCATTTACAGAAGGGACTTAAGCATCCTTGGATTTTGGTATCCATGGGGGTCCTGGAACCAATCCCCCATGGTTACCAAGGGACAATTATATATGCATTTCATGGAATATTATTCTTCCATAAAAAATAATGAAGTACTGGTGCATGCTACCGGGAGAATGAATGCTGAAAATATTAAGTGGAAAAAAAAAAAAGTCACAAAAGATCACATTGTGTACAATTCCACTTATGTGAAATGACCAGAATGGGAAATTCACAGGACAGAAAGCAGCAGTGGTTGCCTAAGGCTGAGGTGCAGGGAATGGGGAGAGGGAAAGGGTATAGGCTTTCTTTGGGGATGATGGAATGTTTTGGAATTAGATAGTGGTGATGAGTACATAAATTCATGTGTACACTAAGACAAGAGAATTGTACACCTTCAAAAGGTGAACATCACAAAATGCAAAGTATATCTCAGTAAAGTTGTTATTTAGAAGAATTCTACTGACCGCCAGTTCAAGCACCATCACCTCATACCTGGACCATCAGGGCCTTTTCGTGGCTCTCTCTCCACTCCGCCCTCATTAGTCCATACTCCCCTTGGGAGACAGAGTGGATTTTTCCAAGTTGGAAATGTGATTGTGGCTCTCCTCCATGTAATAGATACTTGTGCCCCCCCTCCCCCCTTCTCCTGTGACTCAGGCTTGTTCCCTTGGCCTGGAGAGCCTCCCCCTCCTCACCTCCTGGCTAACTCCCACCCCCTCTCAGGACCCGGACAAATGACATCTTCTCAGGAAGGCCTTCTAGAAACCTGCCTGGGCCACTGCCCCAAGTGACTTGCCCCTGGCTCACCACCGAACGCCTGCAGGCAGAAGGGAGTCTGGCTTTGCCTCAGCTCTAGTCTCAGTGTCTATGTCAGTGTCTGGCACATAACAGGTGCTCAGTCATCACCTCTGAGTAAATGGTGTCCCAGGTGTCAGTGTAACAGGAGCCCAGGAGCCACCCTACAGAGGCTGCTGTACCTCGCTGGGTGAGACACCACCCCTGCACGTGAGAACAAGCTGGAGAGATTCCTAGCAGCTCCGTGTGACAGCCTGATTTAATTGGCTTAAATAACCTCCGTGTGGTTTAGTGAGAGCTTCTCTTTATACAGCCTTTGGAGAAAAGGAATCTCTCTTATTATTAGTGCTACTTTGCAGATGAAGAAAGGAAGGCTCGAGGTTCACTGACCTGCTTGAAGTTGTGGTTTGAAAGAGGGTGAACCTTTCTCTATCTGTCTTCACTTGCCTGTTCATTCATTCACCCCATAAGTAGATATTTATTATGTGGGTAAAGATGTCCTGGGCCCTGAAGGATACAGGGAAGAAAAGACAAAAGTGGGCCCAACTCCATAGAGTTGGCATTCTAGAAGAAAAGACAGGTAATATCTTTAGATTGTGATACATGCTGAGAAAGAAAATATCATAGAGTTGTGGCAGGGAGGCACAGTGCGTTCAGGAGTCATCTGCTCTGGCTGTGCTGATCAGTGAAGGCCTCATTGTGGAGGTGACATTTGCCTGGGGTTTGGGAAGACCACTCCATGAAGAGAGAACAGCCAGTGCAAAGGCACACATGGGATGACTCTTCTGAGAGCACGGGCAACCACACGGAGCTTTGCAAACAGTGATGAGGATTTGGGTCTAGCTTGTGAGGTGGACAAGCATGCTAGGACATGGAACAGAGTATGCAAAGAGTGTGTTCTGTATCGCATTAAACTCTCCGAGGGAGTCCTCAACCTGCATTCATTACGGTGAATTTGAGTTCTGTCCTGTACTTGGCTGCAGGACAGAAAGATGACTCGTAATCTGATGAAGGGACTCAGCCAGGACCACCTGAAGCAAATTCCTCCCGAGCAGTTCAGTTCTGCAAACTCTTTCCCAGCCAAGGTCTAGGCAACAAAGAGGGAGGCAAAGGGGGCCAGAAGCCAGCACTTCCCTGAATAATCTCACAGAACTGAGGTGGGGAACCCTCCCCCACGTGGCATAATTTAGGAACAGCAGGATTCAGTGCTAATGGGACATTAGAGCAATGCACCACCCAGAATATTCAAGAAAGGCTACAGATGTAAAAGTCAAACACTGGACTGTAAAATACGGTGATACTTGTGAAGAGGGAATAGTGGGGGTGGCCCAGGTAGGACTTGATGCAAGGACAAAAGTCAAAACGTGGGAAGAAGCATGGTAAGTAGAGGAAGTGGTAAGACGGTGTGAACTGGGAGAAGACCCTGGTGTGTCCTGGGACAGGTGAGCATGACATTTGGTGGTGGGGTTGGCCCATGATCTGGAAGGACTTAAATGCAAGCTGTGAAGTATCGGCTAGACTCTCAAAGCTTCTCCCCACCCAGATCCACCCCATCAGCCACATGTTTCCTGTATCAGTAAAGGCAGATCTAGTCACATGTAACAGAAAATTCCACATAGCAGTGACTTAAACACAAGTACATTGTATTCTCTTACTTAAAGGAAGTTTGGGAGATAGACATGACTAGTGTGGAAGCTCTATGAAATCACCAGAGATCACGGAACTTTCCTATTTCTGGTACACTATGGAAGGCTCATAGCCACTGCATGGTCCAATGTGGCTGCCAAGCACTAGCCCTTGTATTCATATCCCATGTGTGAGTAAAGGTGTCCTGGGCCCTGAAGGATATAGTGGAAAAATAGAATCACAGCAAAAAGACACACATGTTCCTCAAGCCTATTCTCTACTCTGAAATCTCATACAAGACTTCAGATATGACCTTGGCCTTTCCTTCATCTCATGACCTCACCTAGTGCAAGGCAGGGTGGGAAAAGTCATCTTTCTCCTAAGGAGTCGTGTGCCCAGCTAAACTGGGGATTCTGTTTCCAAGGAAGAAGAGTCTAGATAGGGGATGGACAGCAGTTAGTTCCTGCTAGTCCCTAAATTTTGTCTCTTCCAATTCCAAGACCTTTAAGGGAAATTGGCATCAAAGCTCAGTGATGTCTTGAAACAAATCTCCCCTTGTTGACTATCACATAACTTTCCATCCAGCGATTCACTGAGGTCCATTTTTGGCCTTGATAAAATGTCTAACCTTTGCAAATTCCTTGTGCAGTATGGGCTCAGTGAGTTTCGTCTCCTCCTTACAAAGAGATGGGACTTTCTGGCTGCCCTTGAACTGCCTTGCATAATAGCTCAGCAAAGACTGTCCTGGCCTCCCTGCCTCACTGCAGCCTCAGCTCCTGCTCATCCTCACTGCCTCTCTTGCCCCATTCCACAACATCTGTGCTTCTTGAGGGCCCCTTTCCTTGGCTAACTTTGACCCTGAAAGTGCCAGAGGTAGGAGAGTGATTAGAAGGAGGCTGGGTAGTTGACAGACATTTTTCTCCCAGGATGTGAGCTGTTGGAGAGGAAGATGCCAGGTGAGACTGATGCACATGAATCCTTCACACTCCAGGTTCACACCTCAAACGGTAGCGTGGTTTTGGCAAATTGCTCATTAAGTAAAGGAAGGCCCAAGATTAAGAGGCGTAATTACAGTCCCTGCAAATGTCTGCGTGTGCAGGCAGAAGACTGATGTTATCTCAGACCAGGACTTGGCTCTCTTCTGGAAACTGAAGCTTCCCAGTCTGGGGCCTCACTGGTCCCTTGCCTGGCATTTTCAATTTCACAAGACTGAGATTTTTTAATTCTCTTTTATTTTCCACAGAGGGATGACAGAATTCATCTTGGGTGCTGATACAAGCCCCCTGGGCCAGATAATGAGCAGACAGGAGAGCACAAAGCTGAGAAGCTGGAGAGATGGTCACCTGTAGCAGGCCCCTACACTTAATGAAGTCCTGGAGAAGCTTGGGAGAAAAGGTTCAAGATCAAAGGCATTCTATCTGAGAGACCTTGTGGAGTCTAGTAACAACATGAGTCAACTTCCAAAGGGAGCAAGCCCTGGAGGGTGCAAGCAACAGGGGCGGGGTTTGTGCTGCTTTTCGGCTAGTGGCACCGGGAGGTCTCAGAACTGCATCATGGGCGTCGTGAGGACTGGTTCAAAGCAGTGAACCCTGGACAGGTTACACCACCCCTCCATGCCTCAGTTTCCTCGCCTGAGAATAAAGATAATTCTAGGAGCAGCTCACAGAGTTGTTCTGAAGATTAAATAATTTTGTAATACTTGTCACATAGTTAGAAAGCATCTATCGCATGGGCCAAGCCTGGTGACAGGTACTGCTAGAGATCACTGATAAAGCCCTTATCTTTGAACACAGCCATGTTATTGGAATTTTAAAAAGTCAATGCCACTGATTAAAAGCAGAGTAATGAACCACCCATAGCCTAAAGCTACTCGGTAGGGGAGGTTATAGGCTCAGGGCACCTGAGCACTTCGAGACTACCAGGAATGATCACTTGTGCTTCCCTGAGCCAATCACTGTAGCTTAGGCAATAGCTGCTCTGATTAGTCAATCCTGGTTATGGGGTTGAGTCAGCCTGGCCAGTCAATATGAATGACAGTGGAGAAAGGGGCGGAGCTCAACAGAAATCTAGGTGTGGATGTGGATGCGGTGGTGCAGGCAGAAAAGGCTGTTTGGTGTCATAGGTACCAGGGGTCCTGCGTGTGCGAGCAAACGCAGGGGTACATTGCTAAAGAGAGAGGCCTTTAACGTGGCCAAGAAACGCAAATTTGAATATCCGAATCACTGTAGTGGAAAAGAAAAACGACCCGTAATGCAATGCCAGTCCTCAGGCTGGAAGTTCAAAGCTAGATGGCAGGAAGAGCTTTCTAGCAGTCAACCTTGTCCGTAAGGGAACAGGCTGTCTGCAAAGGAGGGAGCCGTGTAGTTCGCAAGACAAAGCGTTTGAATTTGCAGGGATGTGTCATAGACGGGGTTTTGTCATCAGAGGTGCCTCTGCTCCTCTAGGGGTTTCTAAACGTCTCTCAGTTTTATGCTAAATATTTTCATTTGCAAACGTTTATATATTTTACTTGTATACATGTATTTCAAAGAAATGTTCATTAACTTGGCAGGGGTAGGGGTGAGGAGTTAACGGAGGGTACACAGCTTCAATTTTTGAAAAATAAAAAAGTTCTGGCGATGGGTGGTGGTGATGGTAGCACAACAGTGTGAATGCTCAGTGCCGCTGCACTGTCCACCGAAAAATGGTTAAAATGGTCGATTTGATGGTATGTATACGTGTATTTCACCACAGTAAAAAGTTTTCTTAATTTAAAAGGAAATACACAGAATTATCATCATAAAATGGTAAACCAGAATCATTTTCCTAAATGGAAGGAAACAGTAAAAACTGAAGCAGTGAAAGTATTTACAGTAAATTCTGGCCTACAGCGGTCACCCACAGAGCGCTATGAGCTTGAAAAATTGATCTCTTCTTTTTCCAATTGAGTTTTAGCAAAGACGATAAAATTGATTAAAATATGTTAGCACTGAACTTTGACTTTCTGCTTGATAAAATCAACAAGCTTGAAAGAGAATTAAGAAGAGAAAAGCCTCGTCTTGATGTGAGTCTATGTTATTCTATACAGTGTCCAACTAAACCCCCCAAATCATCTTTGAACCTCCAACAGTTTTTGAATGCTTCCCTCAATTTCCAGGAGGGAGCTGGCACTGGGAGTCATGCCAAGTTCTGAAAACCAACAGGGGAGAACTCTGGGCTTTCCCCTTCTCTCCTGTTTTCCTCCTTTAGCCAAATAGCAACATGTTGATCGGTTTTCATCATGGATGCCCTTATAGACTTTGGATTTTATTTGACAAACGAGGTCTGTTGCTTGGGAAAAAAAAAAAAAAGTATAGAAACTATTGGCCTAGATCTCCTAAAGTTGGAGGATGCTTCCAACTTTAAAATTCCAGGATTCATCATAATCTTATTCTCAAACAAACATACCAACTTCTATATGTGTGTATATATACATATATATGTTTATATGTGTTTGTATTTTTTTTTTGCTATGACATATTTTTCAGAACAATTGTCCCTTGCTTCAAATCACTTCTCTTTCTTCTTGTAATTAAACCTATTTTTTTAGTAAATAATCCTATTTATTCACCCCCATCTGAATAGTTGATCTTGGTCCAGGGCTATGCATGTGACCTGGGTCTAACCAATCAGAAGTATCCCATGACCATAGTGATTTTCTTAAAGTTAATAAAGGCCAGTTCTCAGGTAGCAGCTTGAGCAACTGCAAGAGAAGTGCTTTCTTTCCCCTGCTGTTGGCTGAGAGTTAAGATTGAAGTGGAGTAGCCAGCAGCCACCTTCATAGAGGTGCACAACTTCTACCCTAGAATGCAGCCCACCCAGGTGAATGCACAGATGAAAAACAAAGAATATCACAGGGTCACTGGCGGCTCTGAGAAGCCATCTTTGCATTGTTCCTGGGCCAGGCTTCCTCCTCCTGGCAACCACCTCCGCCGCTGCGGCTCTGGCAGCTTCGTCGCCAGGTCCCCGAACTCTCGCTTTCTTTTCTGTCCCCCGCATCGGATCACCGACCTGCCCCACCATGTCAGACACAGCGGTGGACACCAGCTCCGAGATCACCACCAAGGACTTAGAGGAGAAGAAGGAAGTTGTGGCCGAGACAGAGAATGGAAGACACGCCCCTGCTAATGGGAACGCTAATGAGGAAAATGGGGAGCAGGAGGCTGACCATGAGGTAGAGGAAGAGGAGGAAGAAGGTGGGGAGGAAGAGTATGGAGATGAAGGTGAGGAAGCTGAGGCCACCACGGGCAAAAGGGCGGCTGAAGATGATGAGGAGGAGGATGTTGATACCAAGAAGCAGAAGACTGAGGAGGATGACTAGACAGCAAAAAAGGACAAGTTAAACGTTAAAAAAAGGCCACCGTGCCCTATTCACCCTGCACTTCCCGCCTCAGAGTCTAAACGTGGTCACCTTGGAGCAGAGAGGCCCGCGCCCGCCGCCCAGGCAGTGCCACCCGCAGGTGACAGGCGCTCTTCACTACCCAACCCAAACCCACGAGAATTTGCAACAAAGTAAAAAAGAACCAAAACTTCCAAGGCCCTGCTTTTTTTCTTAAAAGTACTTTAAAAAGTACATTTTATATTTTTGTACATATTGTTAGGGGTCAGCCATTTTTAATGATCTCTGATGACCACACCAGCCTTCAGAGCGGTCTCAGTTCTACTTCTGACTCTATGACTTTACTTGTGGTGTGACCATGTTCATTATAATCTCAAAGGAGAAAAAAAACCTTGTAAAAAAAGCAAAAACAACCACAAAAAACAATCTTATTCCGAGCATTCCAGTCACTTTTTTTGTGTATGTACTTAGCTGTACTATAAGTAGTTGGTTTGTATGAGATGGTTAAAAAGGCCAAAGACAAAAGGTTTCTTTTTTTTCCTTATTTTGTTTTTTTTTGTCTATGAAGTTGCTGTTTATTATCTTTTTTTTTTTTTTTTTTTTTTTTTTGCCTGTTTGATGTATGTGTGAAACAATGTTGTCCAACAATAAACCGGAATTTTATTTTGCTGAGTTGTTATAAAAAAAAAAAAAAAAAAAAAAGAATATCACATGGTAACATCCTGTGAATTCTTGGACTTCACCCCCCCCATACTCTACCTCAAGTGTACAATCCAATAAAACCCTTGGTTTGCTTAATCTAATCTAGGTTGGCTTTTTCTGCC
>CAUYPK010030569.1:0-13198 GCA_963574355.1 Loris lydekkerianus
ATGGAATATTATTCAGCCTTAAAGAAAGATGGAGACTTTACCTCTTTCATGTTTACATGGATGGAGCTGGAACATACTCTTCTTAGTAAAGTATCTCAAGAATGGAAGAAAAAGTATCCAATGTACTCAGCCCTACTATGAAACTAGTTTAGGGCTTTCACATGAAAGCTATAACCCAGTTACAACCTAAGAATAGGGGGAAGGGGGAGAGCGAAAGGAGGGAGGGGGGAAGTGGGTAGAGGGAGGGGGATTGGTCGGATTACACCTGAGGTGCATCTTACAAGGGTGTATGTGAAACTTAGTAAATGTGGAATGTAAATGTCTTAGCACAATAACTAAGAAAATGCCAGGAAGGCTATGTTAACCAATGTGACAAAAATGTGTCAACCGGTCTGTGAAACTAGTGTGTGATGCCCCATGATCATATCAATGTACACAGCTATGATTTAATAAAAAAAAAAAAGAAAAAAAAAGAATGCCTTATTTGTGGACAATGTACTCTTTTATCAGTAGATAGAGAGATTTCATTGTCACTCAGCAGCAGAGTGAATTTAATTTAGGCAGGGGTAGAGATGATTAGGCAGGTTGTATGATTACCTACAGAGGCATAGGGACCTCCATCCCAAATTTGGTTCTGATGTTGAGACAAATGATGATATGTATGTACTTTCCAAAGGCATTATTCTGTGGAGATGAGGGCAGTTGTTCAGAGTACAAATTCTTTTCTTGGGGGAAAACTAAGCTGTTTACATATTCTGATTTAAAGATACAACTTTTCAATTGTTTGTCAAAAAAAAAAAAAAGGATATCGAGATTTTATTTATTTTTAATGGCTCTTGATCAGTTCAGGGAGGGTTGCATTTTGAACATTGAGTCTTCTAATACATGAACATGGTATATATCTCCATTTATTTTGGTCTTTAATTTCTCTTTGCAATATTTTGTAACTTTCAGTGAACAGGTCTCAAACTATCTTTTGCTAAATGTATTCAAAGTATTTTTGATGTTGTAAAATATGTATGTAATTGTTCTTTGCTAGCATATAGAAATACAATAGGTTTTTTGAATTTTGATTTTGCATTCTGCAACCTTATTAAACTCAGTAGTCTTAGTAGCATTTTATGGTCTTGTGATTTTTTTTTTGTTTTTTATTTTTTTAACTTCAAAATATTAACTTTTAACTGCAGAGCACTCAAACAAAACTTGCTAATTGAGGCATGCAGTGATTGCAACAACCATCATGCAGTTGGTTTCACTTTCAATAATTTACATTTATATTTATAAAAATGTAATAGGTAAACAAAATGTAATATGAAATGATTTGTTATGAATATTGGCTTTTATTCCTGATATACTTGCATCAAAATCATATATTTTTGGATTCAAATTGCCTTCTTACCATTGAAATTGCTGAAGATTAACTTTATTAAAATTTGAAATAGTTTCTACACTTTCATTTCCCAAATAAGATTCTGAGATATTTATGGTTTTTGTGAGAAGTATTTTTAAAGAAATTCTTCAACAATGATTGTATCTTCTGAACTTGATAACTCTTTGAATTTATTGTACTTCATATTTATATATACTCCCACAAGAACCCACTATTTGTACAAATTATTTCAGGCACAACTGTGAAAAATATTGAAAATGAAGCATATGATGCTTACAGACTTAAGTCAGGTAAGATTACAGTAGCATATGCCAGTCAAGTTTTTGTTTGCAAAATGAACACTACCTATAGGAATAATTCCCATAAAATGAGCATCTTTTTTGAACACCTATAGAGTTGATCACAGTCAAATGGTTAAGGGGCTATGGATGTTTAAGATTACATGGATCATTTTTGTTAATGCTGGAGTCTAAGGTGTGTCAAATCACCCAAACAGGCCCATTAGTTAGGTTTTTGTCCCTCCTTCCTTGTTCTCTCCCCTCCCCCATTGATTTCCTCTGAGTTTTACTTTCTTCTTTGCACAAGTATACTCATTGGTTAGTTCCAGTTTAATAGCAAATGCATGTAGTGTCTGTTTCTCTATTCTTGAGATACTTCACTTAAGGGAGAATGTTTCCATTTCCATCCAGATTATTGCAAAAGTTATTAATTCATCATTTTTATGGCTGAATAGTATTCCATGGTATGCATACATCACATTTTATTAATCTGCTCATGAATTGAAGGGCACTTGGGTTGATTCCGCATCTTTACAATTTTTAATTGTGCTGCAATAAACATTTGAGTGCAGGTGTTTTTTGATAAAAAGTCTTTTCCTTTGGGAAGATACCCAATAGTGAGATTGCTGGATTGAATGATAGGTCTATTTTAGTTGTTTGAGGAATCTCTATACGGTTTTCCATAAGTGTTGTACTAATTTATAGTCCTACTAACAGTATACAAGGGTTCCTTTCTCTCTACATCCATGCCAGCATCTATTGTTTCTGGGCTTTTTAATAAAGCTTTTCTAATGGATAAGGTGATAGCTCATTGTGGTTTTAGTTTTCATTTCCCTGATGATTAGTGATGTTGAGAATTTTTCCATGTGTTTATTGGCCATTTGTCTTTCATGTGTTTAGTCCACTTTCTAATACGGTTTTTTTTTTTCCTTCTGATTTGTTTGAGCTCTTTGTAAATTCTGGATATTATTCTTTTATTGGATGTGTAGTCTGCAAATGTTTTCTTCCATTCTGTAGGTAGTCTCTTTGCTCTCTTGACTGTTTTCTTAGCTGTGTTCTTTGCTCTCTTGATTGTTTTCTTAGCTGTGCAGAGGGTTTTTTAGTTTAATCAAAACCCAGTTATTAATTTTTGCTATTTTCATGATTGCCACTGGTGTCTTAGTCATACATTCTTTGCCTATGCCAACATCTAGAGCAGTGATTCTCAACCTTCCTAATGCTAAGACCGTTTAATACAGTTCCTCATGTTGTGGTGACCCCAACCATAAAATTATTTTCATTGTTACTTCATAACTGTAATTTTGCTACTGTTATGAATTGTAATGCATATCATGTATCTGATATGCAGGATGTATTTAGGTGACACCTGTGAAAGGGTTGTTCTACCCCCAAAGGGGTTGAAACCCACAGGTTGAGAACTGCTGATATAGAGGAATTTTTCCTCTGTTTTTCTGTAGAATTCCTATGATTTCATTTCTCAGATTTAAGTCTTTTATCCATCTTCAATTTTTCTAAGTGGTGAGAGGTAGGGGTCTTGTTTCATTCTTTTGCATGTGGCTATTTAGTTTTTTCATTTATTAAATAGGGCTTCCTTTTCTTAGTGTACATTGTTGTCTTCTTTGTTAAGACCATTTGGTTGTAGGTAGATGGTTTTATATTCTGCTTCATTGGTCTATATCTCCATTTTTGTGCCAATATCATGCTGGTTTGGTTATTATAGACTTATAATATAGTTTGAAGTCCGATAATGTTATACCTCTTTTTGCTAAGACTGTTTTAGCTATTGTGCTTTTTTTCTTTTACAAATAAAGCATATTTTTCATAGATCTTTGAAATATAATGTTGGTAATTTGGTGGGGATTACACTGAATTTGTAAATTAATTGTCTTGTTCTAGTTCTTAGGGGGCATACTTTCAACTTCTCCCCATTCAATGTAATGTTGGCTGTAGGTTACTTAAATGTGGCTTTTATAATTCAGACTTATGTTCCTTCTATGCCTAGTTTGTTGGGATTTTAATCATGAAAGGGTACTGGATTTTCTTGAATAATTTACCTCCATCTATTGAGATGATCTTAAGGTCTTTCTTTTTGCTTTTGTGTATGTGGTGAATCACATTTATTGATTTGAAAGTTTTTGTTAAATTTCTCTGATAAAATTCTGAATTCCTTCTCTGTGTTATATTGCATTTCATTGAACGTTCTCAAGATGGCTATTTTGAATTCTTTCTGAAAGTTCATATATCTCCATTATTTTGAGATCTGTCACTGGTGCCTTTTGTTTTGTTAGGTCATTTTTTCCTGGATGTTCTTGATGTTTGTAGATTTTCATCAATGTCTGGGCAATGAAGAGTTATGTATTTATCCAAGTCTTCACAATATGGGCTATTATGTATTTATCCTTTTTGGGAGGCTTAGAGGGAATGACTCTTATGTTCTAAGCCTGTGGCACTGCAGCCACATCAATAAGAAGGTACCCTAAGTCCAATATTGCTGTGATTCTTGCCTGTTCCTACAGGTATAGAGGGCTGACTTTTTGGTTTTTATGAATGCGCCTTTTTGTATGCATAGTTATTCAATTTGGTGTTCTTTTCAAGGGATGATCTCTGGAGGGTTCTATTCAGCCTTGTTATTCTGCCTTTCCAAAATTATAATTTTAGGTAGTTTCCATTCAAGTTTACTATCTTCAATGAATATTTAAAAAAAATAAATTGATTGATTGATCTTTGATATAGCTACTTAAGATGCTCAATCTTCTCTTTACCTTCCTTAACATACATGATATAATATAATACTAAATCTCTGTTTATTTGTAGCCTCTGTTTAATTTATGGGTCTGTTACTATTAATTGATTTTTCTTCTCATTATAGATTATATATGTTTTGTTTCTCTGTATGTCTAATGAGTGATATACCTTTTGAATTTTACCTTTTTAATGCTAGATGTTTTTGTACTTGCAAAATTATTCTTGATCTTTGTTTTGTATGCAGTTATGCAGAAATAGTTTCATCTTTTGTGGCCTGGTTTTTAGCATTATTAGGCAGGATCAAAGCAATCTTTATTCTAGGGATGAATTTTTCCCAGCACAGAAGCAATATTCTTTTGAATACTTGCATGATGCTATGTGAACTCTGTGGATTTTTACTCTGATTGGTGGGAACATGAAAAATTCTTGGCCTCCAAATTATGTGCCTTTGGTTTATTCTTCCTAGATTTGTTCTTTATGAAGGATATTGTTTCATTCTCGGTTTGTTCTTTTCCCAGTCTCATGTAGTTTCTTAAAACCTACTTTCTGAGCAGTGCTTAGCTAAAGATTCAGGGAGGATCTTCCTGCAGATCAGTAGAGCTCTTTTTATGTGTTACTTTTTCTTCTTTGCTACTCTACCCTGTGAACTCCAGTTGTCTCTTGGTCTCTCCAGGGTCTTAAGTTCAACCTCATCAACTCAGTGAACCTGCTAGATTTCACCTGCATTATCCCTGCTTCCTGAAAACTCTCTCTAGGTTGTAAGCTGAGGCAGTCATAAAGATCACTTCATATTTTTCTCTGTCTTTTAGGGATCACTGTCATTCCCTACCTGATATGTAATGTCTGAAAACTTATATTACATAAACTTTTCTAGATTTTAACTTTTTATATAAGAGGGTAAGTTTGACCCCTGTTTCTTCATTATGACTGGAAGTGGAAGTGGTCTTGTAATTTCTATCTTAATAGAAGTCAATGAGTGGTAAATAAATAAATACACACACACACACACACACACACACATACACACACACATATATTAGGTATAGAATATATAACTGAGTATAAGTTATATGATTTTCCTTTTTCTTTTGTTCCCCTGTCCCTCCAATTTTCTTTTGTCCTCTTCTTTCTCCTTCCTTCTATCTTTCATATGTGTTACTTAACTTTCTTTACATAATATAGATGACACATTATAATACCTTACTATTTATTTTCTAGTATATCTTTGCCTTTTTATTTTATTTATATTGTTTTTCATGTAGATATTTTATGTTAAATACTCAAATGTATCTATTTCTTTCTGATCTATGGGTTTTAAATTATGTTTAGAAGGTTTTAATATATACCAAGATTATCAAGATATTTATTTAAATATTTTAGTTACTCCTATGAATCATTTATTACATTAAAATTTTTGACTCATTTTGAATTTTTTTTCATGAAAGAAGCATTTAATCAGTTAAACAAATCTCAAATCAAACAAAATGTATTTGGATTCCAAATTCTTGTTTTTCTTTATGGGGAAAAAGCTGCTACTTTTCAGATCCCTTAGTGTCTTATTTTTTTTCAAATGGCTGCAGTATTAAATATCTGTGCTATATGATTTGATTTGTATCAGCTAAGTTTAAGATTTTTAACTCTATTTACAAAACTAAGGATAACAAATACACAAGAATATATTGATAAATGAGTTAATTTCTCCTTTGCTCATTATTATTGTGCTAATTAAAATGTTAGAATCCTTGACTTTTATTATATTAGACTTGGGAGACCTGGTGTTGATTGTTATTGCCAACATGAAAGTGGTGCAGCTGTCCTGCAGCTTCAATTTTTGATCAATGAGGTAAGGATTTTTTGACAATTTCAAGCACCTCCCCACTACACACTGTATCAATTGATGTAGTCTTTTAAATATTATGATTCTAAATGCTTAAAAAATATACCTATATAATGAAGTATTATTCCCCTTTTATATAAAATATTGTACTCCTATATTTGTCACTTTGTTAAATTTTAAAGGAAAAAGATTATTAGGTATTAGATACTGTTGTTGTGACTATGTAACATACTTTAGATTAATTTTTAATTGTTTTTAAACTCAAAATCCTTTGATTTCTTCACTGGCCATTAAATTTTTCTTCTATCCACTCATCTCTCACCAACTTAAATTTTGTAATCCTACCCTAACTTTATGTATTGTCTTTATTTTCATGAAATAATATTTTCACTTATTTACCTTAGGGCCTTTTTATCTGTATCAATCTCCAAGTGCATTTGTTCATATATGTATGCATTTTTATTTAATTTCATATGCATAGCTATTATAGCAATTAGGTGTCTACTCTGTTCATATTTTCACAGAACTATGGTGAAGAGGCACTCCCTAAAAACAAAATATATATCTGTGAAACTCAGAGAGATTGCAGATACTCCACTAATTGAAAGCAACTCAAGGTCGTCTTGAATCATGTTTTTATAGTGAAACCTGGAGTCTTTTAGGGTTCTTTTAGGTTAAGTGAACCTGTCAATACAGAAATGCTTTAAAAGTTTGTGCTATGCCAAATTTAGGGCCTTGGAAGTAAAGTTGGTTGTTTTCTCAAGGCATGGCAATGATTTTTTTGTCCACCACCTGCATATATTTGCATATATCTATATATCTTTCTAAAAATTTATAATTATACTGTGGATAAAATGGCTCATACTTTATATCAGAGATACCTGAGGCAAGAAAAAATTTTGATATTAGCAAATGTTCATTTATTACTTCTCTTGGCTTCTCTTGTTCATTTATTACTTCTCAGAGGACTGTGAGATCTTCCCTATGAGCCAAACCTAGATTATTTCCACCTGTCACCACATTTGTTATAGGGTACCAAAAAGAGAGAGGAGTAAAGAATAAAACAAAATATTTTTAAAAGTTTTATTGTAATATTTAGTCTTTATTATCTAGAAGGTCAACCTTTTTGAAGTCTTAGTGCTACTCAGTAATTTCCAGATGAAGCATCTCAGCCTTTTGTCTTAGGGTTAGCATAGATGTTTATCGAAAGTCATAATTTTGTTCCATGTGATTTGCACTGAGTCTGATTCTCGGAAATTTAGAGTCTTCAAGGCTCTAAATTTGCCTGTGTGCTATATAACTAGGAACGAATAAAGATGAACCATCAGATTCCTTGCATTGTTCACATCATCTATCCTGAACTACTTACCTTAACCCACCTCACACTTAGCGTCTGTGTCTTTTCCCAAACTTCATGATTGGTGTTTCTATTCACAATTATAAATATTTCTACAACTTTCAGATGTAGTGCTTTGGGTAGGTTAACTTTGCTTTTGTAAGTGAACGCTAGACAGTCTGTTGTGTACTCATTTTCATGTGTGTGGTCTGGTGTTGCTATTATGCCTACTAGCTCTGTTCACCTTCGTCCAATGGTAAGTTATATCCCAGTTTAGTACAGAAATAATACTAAGTTCCTCCCTAGATTTATTAAGGTATTATACTAATAAATTACTGAATATATGTTGCTTTATTTTAACTCTATTGTCTTTGGTATGTTTTATATTTTGTATAACATATGACTATCTCTTGTAGAGATTGTTTTATTACTATTATTTATCATGCTTTATTTTCACTATATCCCAAGTGAACTTCCACCTTTCTGAGAGATGAAATCTGTGTCTTGTATCTCAAATGAAATCAATTGTAGTTTATATGCTTCCAAGCAATTCTAATAACTTTCCAGTTTGCATATAGTAGAGAATACAAATAAAACAAGCAAATAAACACAAAATTTCTCAGCATACATAGCGACATCTTATTGCATGGTATGAAATTATTTGTGAGTTCATGTTAAGTTTTAAGTTTCTAGGCATACCTTCTCAAACATGTATATTTGCACAAGTATACATAATCTTGCAAATTATATATTTTTTTCATATTAATGGATAAACTCTTGGATTATTGTTGTATATTCTATAAAGCTATTCCTCTCTGAGATTAAAATCATAGGTACACAGTATAAGGAGAACAATTATGGGATACATGAGCATTTTGGGTCCAGGAATTGTTATGAAAGGACATTTTTCTTTTGTCTTCTAATTTCTAAAGAAGAAATATAGCTCTTGCTAGAATCTAAATGGATTAATTATTTTTAGATCTTGTATTTAAGTTGTAAGCTATGAAAGATTATTTAAAACAAAGTCCTTGGGAAAATATGAAAAGCATTTTACGTATCAGACCACCATGGTTCTGCAAGATCACTTTTAGAGGACACATTCACTTCTCTAGCCTTAGGCTATGCATATGTCATAGGACAAGCATCGACATTTTCACCTGGGAAACTATCATTATGGTAAAAGTTCAAACATTTTAAGATGAACTTAATAAACTTAGTGAAATAAATAATTTTACCATATGCTTGAAGTCATACATGGCAGTTAACTATCTATGTGCCTTCTCCCATATTAAGTAAGAAATAGTGTATTTGAAATAGGATTCATTTTTATTTAATGGTGCTGTATAAAAAGAATCACTATTATTTTTATAGTTATATTGAATTATAGTTGGATCAATGTTTTATGGTTTATCTTATAAAAGATGAAGCTTCTTGGACCATAAGAAGCAAATTAAATTATGCCAAATATACTTTCTTGGAAAGATTTTATGCTTTCTAACCATATGGAAAATTATTTAAAAAATTTTTTATATGAACTATATTCAATTTATAAAACTAGCTTGGATATTTGCTTCTTTTTAAAGCTATATACTATATGTGTGAATAGTAGAAACAAAAAAAATTACACTTTATTTTTCCCAAAGAAAAGCCTTTCTACTCCTTTCTATTGTAAATGGATAGTCCTTCAGCTAGTCATCCTGATCTTCCAAATGTTGTAGGTCCCCTGCCTCTCCTACTTTCAGTATTCTTAATCTTCCCAATTGAAGTATATGCAACTGTCCTTTCTTATATTTCTAGGTTATATATAGACAAATAACTCCTTAAGCAGTGGAAAATTCAGTAAATTAACTTGTTTCTGCTTCAGAAAAACTGTAAATTAATAAATTACATACTTCATCTTCTTTTTGTTCCAGGGTGCTTTGGTCAGTGCAAATTCAGATGATACACTTCATTTGTGGAATCTTAGACAAAAAAAACCAGCTATTCTTCATTCTCTTAAATTTAACCGAGAACGGTAAGAACATACGTTAAACAATTTCTTAATATATAATAGAATTATTTCCCAAGCAAATTTTAGGTTAACTCGACAGACTTTCTTTTCATAATCTCATAAATAATTAAATATTTCTCTCATAATAATTAAATATTTATGTTTATCTTTATGATAACCTCTTTTCATAGAAAATTGATAGTTGATATAGAGTCAGTCATCTACTAATGGTGACACCACAACATTTTGTTCTCCCAGCTATAAACAAGCACTTCAGCAATAAGATATTCTTTCCCCTGGTCTATGATATTGAAAACTCAGACCTAAAATTTAAAAGTCAAGTGAATAATAAATATATTTCTTCACCCTTGATCATAACAGTTACCTTGTAACTATGCTGACCTTTTTACTTAAATATCTTTTTATATTGGAGAAAACACTGAATCAGAAGTTTTAGATATCTAAAAAAAAAAAAAAAAAAAAAGGTGGTACTAACTGTTGAGCAGTACTAAACATCCAAGATTAACATTTTTAAAGATGATTATTTGATAAGAATTCAGATCCCCCCATTTTAGAAGTAAATATCAGTGATAAAAGAGAGGAAATTATATGAAAACATATGGGACAAGTTATTAGATTTTATAAACTGTACCATATCTTAATCTTTCTAATGTTGGATTTAACCAGACCTAAAACATAACACACATTGAATAAAATGAGAATCTACTTAGAGAAGCAGTGAACATTTTAAGTTAACCATAAAATAATCATATATTTGTTCATCATTTGGAAAATAAGCTCTTTGCAGTGAACAGGAAGGAACAGCACAGAAAAATTTGATATTAACAAAAAGAAAAACCTCTGAGAAGTAAAAATTCAGACACTTGACTGACTCAAGTACCATTGAAACTAAGGAATCACCAAAGTGAACAATGGAGGCAAGCAGTCATTGGCCTAAAGCATATGATAGTGTTCATTTTATTTTGTTGAATGGTAATTGTTGACAAGGAATCATCACTCTATGAAGTAAACTTCATTTTATAAATGTGGGGGAGAAAGTAGGAGGCAGCTATGCAGATATTTTTTCCTTCTGATATAGGGGGTGTTTCAGTGAAGGGAAGAAAGCCATTTGAATTCTTCAAGTGGGTTCTTGGCTTCCCCTATGCAAGAATTTAAGAGAGGGTCAACTAGGGCTGGGAAGTTTATCTAGAGACAGATAATAGATCCTACTCCAGACTTGGACTCCTTTCCTGAGTAGAAGGGGGACCCCTTATGGGGCAATGGTAATGTGTTTAAATGTTTAGAAGCCCCTTACATGACCAGCATTGTCTTGTGGTCAGGCCATAAAAGTTAATCATAAACTGTTGTCACAGAAATGTAAGCACAGACAGTTTGTAAGGCATCTGACTTAGTAATTTATCCATCCATGGGTGGTCCCATATGTGTGATTTAGGGTGGTTAGGGTCTGGTACTGGTGACAATGTCTATATTCAAGTATTCTCAATTGTCCTTTTCTGCCTTATCCCTACATTACTTCTACCTTTAGCCTTTTCTTTTTCTTCTTATGTGCATAACATACTACCTAAATCATTAACCCTCAATATTCTGAGTAATATGAGTATTATATCTCAATATTTTAGGATTCAGCATCAATGGATTTTTTTAATATTCAATATTTTTTAGGAAGAGATGAATTTATATTTTAGACATTTCTAAAAGTAGACAGAGCATCTTTAGGCCTAATTTAGACTATTTTATTTAAAAATTTAAGATAAGTAATATAGTAGAAATGTCAGATACTGAAAAATTTTAAGATCAGTTAAGAGTTGTTATACTATTCCTTTATTTTCACCACTAAAAGTGTTATATTATGCATTTGGATTACCATACTGATTTTATCTATCTTTCTGCTGGTAAGATTTATTTTTGCTTTGGGTAGATCTGACCCTACGTCTATGTGTGAATGGACAGAGTGATTTTTTTTTTCACAGTTAGAATGTTGCAGGTGTCAAACTAAAATAATAGAAATAACCAGGATTCAGTTTTAAAAACTTTATTTAAGTGAAAAGGTGGAATGGTCATTTGAGAAATTTAGATTCTGGAGAAATAAGGTTGATGTTCTAAAGTTAAGTTCTTGCCTATATAAGAAGAAAACAAAGAAGCTTAGTAGGATTATAACATTTTATATACAAGACTAGTTTATGAGTTATAACTATTTAATTATAGTCTATTTTCTTTTCTGTAAGACTTTTCCTTTTCTTTTCAACTTAAAAGACTATATTAGAATGCTATTAATTTATGAATATTGATTTTGTAACCTGAAACTCTTCTGAATTATTTTTATCAATTCCAGAAGTCTCTTGGCAGAATCTTTGCAAGATATAAGATTATATCATCAGCAAAGAGTGATAGTTTATGCCTTCTGTCCCCATGTGGATATCTTTGATTTCTTTCTCTTGTCTTCTTCCTCTAGCTAGGAAGTGGTGACAGTGAGCAATCTTGTCTGGTTCTAGTTCAATGCAGTTTCAGCTAAATTTTTCTCCTTTGAGTACAGTGCTGGCTGTGAGTTTGTCATTTATGGTGTTTATAATTTTAAGGTATGTTCCACCATGCCTATTTTGTTAAGAATTCTTATCATAGAAGGCTGCTGAATTTTCTCAAAATGCTTTCTCTCTGTCTAGTTAGATGATTATATGGCTTTGCATTTGCTTCTGTGTATGTGGTGAACCACATTTATAGATTTGTGTATGTTGAACCATCCTTACATCTTTTGGTTGGAGCCCACTTGGTCATGGTGAATTGTTAGTTTTATGCACTACTGAATTCGGTTTGCTGGAATTTATGGAGAGGTTTTGAATCAATATTCATAAGGAATATTGGTCTGTATTTTTTATTGTGTCCTTTCCAGGCTTTGGTATCAAGGTGACATTGGCTTTGTAGAATGAGTTGGGGAAGGTTCCTTCCTCCTCGGTGGTATGAAATAATTTCTGCAGTCTAGGTACCAGTTTCTCTTTATAGGTCTGGTAAAATTTGGCTGTGAAACCATCTGGTGTGAGAGTTTTTTCATTGGAAGATATTTATTTTATTTTATTTTATTTTTTATCATTTTATTCTTTATTTTTTTTTATTGTTAAATCATAGCTGTGTACATTAGTGTAATTGCCCGTACCCATTCTAAGATGCACCATAGATGTGGCCCCACCCATTACCCTCCCTCTACCAAAACCTCCCCCCTCCCTTCCCCTTCCTTTGCCATTTCCCCATAGTCTTGTGCTATAGTTGGGTTATAGCCTTCATGTGAAAGCTGTAATTCAGCTTCATAGTAGGGCTGAGTACATTGGATACTTTTTCTTCCATTCCTGAGATACTTTGCTAAGGAGAATATGTTCCAGCTCTATCCATGTAAACATGAAAGAGGTGAAGTCTCCATCTTTCTTTAAGGCTGCATAGTATTCCATGGTATACATGAACCACAATTTTCTAGTCCATTTGTGGGTCGATGGGCACTTGGGCTTCTTCCATGACTTAGCAATTATGAATTGGGCTGCAATAAACATTCTGGTACAGATGTCTTTGTTATATTGTGACTTTTGGTCTTCTGGGTATAAACCTAGTAAAGGAA
>CAUYPK010030570.1:0-23742 GCA_963574355.1 Loris lydekkerianus
AGTAGCCCACATAACAAAATCCCAAAACCAGAGATGTTGGCATGGATGTGGAGAAAAGGGCACACTTCTACACTGCTGGTGGGAATGCACACTAATATGATCCTTCTGGAAGGACGTTTGGAGAATACTTAGACACCTAAAAATAGACCTGCCATTCGATGCTATAATTCCTTTACTAGGTTTATACCCAGAAGACCAAAAGTCACAATATAACAAAGACATCTGTACCAGAATATTTATTGCAGCCCCATTCATAATCGCTAAGTCATGGAAGAAGCCCAAGTGTCCATTGACCCAGGAATGGACTAGCAAATTGTGGTACATGTATATGTACCACAAATTGTGGTACCATGGAATATTATGCAGCCTTAAAGAAAGATGGAGACTTTACCTCTTTCATGTTTACATGGATGGAGCTGGAACATATTCTTCTTAGCAAAGTATCTCAGGAATGGAATAAAAGTATCCAATGTATTCAACCCTACTATGAAGCTAAATTATAGCTTTCACATGAAGGCTATAACCCAACTATAGCACAAGACTATGAGGAAAGGGCCAAGGAAGGGGAAGAGAGGGTAATGGGTGGGGCCACACCTACAGTGCATTTTAGAATGGGTACAGGCAAAACTTAGTAAATGGAGAATACAATTGTCTACATACAATAACTAAGAAAATGCCATGAAGGCTACGTTGAACAGTTTGATGAGAATATTTCAGATTGTATATGAAACCAGCACATTGTACCCCTTGATTGCACTAATGTACACAGATATGATTTAACAATAAAATAAAAAAAGGAAAAAAAAAAAAAAAGAAAAGATGAACTGGTGCCAGGAATTTACCCATCCAAATGTATCCATCCCCTGAAGACAAGTACCTCTCTCCACAACATGCTAAAAGTTTTCTTTAGTTGACAGTTGTTAAGTTTCAGGAATTGGTATGGAAACAAAGGCAGATGGTTTACAAATGTGACAAATAAGTTCCCAAATTGGCAAGAATTTCTATGTGTGCGTAAGAAGGCAATTTTCCCAGTCCAAGTGACTCACCAAGGCCTTCGAGGCATAATGTAGACTTATTTTATTCTTTGCAAACACATTGAGACTGTGTGCCCCTTCTGTGTTGGCTCACTTTTTTTTTTAACATCAAGTGAAATGACAATAGAATCACATCAACGAAAATCTCAACATTAAAGCAAAATTGTCTGAAGGGTGTGCCTGTGCCCTCACGGGCCCCCACCATGGAGATGTATACCTTTCCACCCCACTTAGAAAATGAAAACCATCTGCTTTCATTGTTTTTGAGCAAATCTGTGAAGAGAGGGGTCATTTTCTGCCTTGATTTCTTTTAACTTCACATGTTTAAGAAGGACAAAATGCAACTTAGGAGGATGGTGGGCACCACCACCACAATATCCCAGCTCCGTGGGTCCTATTCAACTCTTTTTTTTTTTTTTTCCCCTTCAGTGAGCTTTGCTTAAAGCTTACCCAAACCCACATGGATTTCTATAATATCCAAAAAGAATGACAATGAGTGATGTGATGTAGGTGGAAACTGCCTGAAGAAACCTAAATTGTAACAGGAAAAAAAATTGACATTTTAGATTTTAAATGTTACACAGTTTTTATAAAGCTTCAGTCAATTTATTTTATTTATTCTAATGAAGAGCATTACAACTGCTTTACTGCACTGAAGCAGGCATCGATCACATCATTAATCACACCTTGTGAATAGCCACAAATCAAGTTCTAACAGCAAGCACTGAATCAGGAGCAATGAAGCATAAACTCCTTCACAATTTATGATCTCTCCAATTGCATCTTTTCAACCATTAAATTGCAAGATACCATAAATTTTTATCTTCTTCACTTCAGTCACATTATTGATTCTGCCGTGTGAAATATAGAAGCGCCGTAAATCTCGGCTATTGAATTAAATTTAAAGTCTCGACTTCAGAAAAGAAACCCAACACACGGCCACGGCTGTTAATTTACACTGAGGAACAAATGATAGAAACATTAAAATTTAAATGGACAACAGGGATTTCTAAAAGCCATAGTACTGTCAATCCTAGTCCTTGTCAACCTTGAGGGCTTTTTCTTTTATTATTAATTCAAATTTCTAAATATAAAAAAAAAAAGAATTAAAAAAATTTAAAGTAGCAGGTAGGTAGCATGTTCATAGGAAGAAGTAATGGAAAAATTCCTCAATGGGAATGGTTGCCATGGCTAAGTATTAGGAAGGAAGGACGATGACAGCACCCCCACATCACCCCCATTCCATGGGCTTGGTCCAGTGGAACCGTGTGCCCTCTCTCTGTTCCATTCCAGACACCCCTGGATATGGTGATGACCCCACAGAGGCACTGGCTGTCCCCAGGTGATTGTGCTCTTTGCCACCATTTACCATCCTGACTTCCAATCTCTTTGCTGCCCTTGTAGGCTGCCTTGCAGAGGCCCCCTTGCGATCTGGCTGCCAGTTGGGTTTGGCAATGGGAGGCATTAACAGAATAGCAAACGGCAGGGTGAGAGCATGAGGAGCATTCATTCCCAGCCCCTCCTTGCTCTGATGCCAGAGTTTGGCTGGGATTGGACCCCTCCCTGGCTACAGCTCTAGTGTGTATGTGGTGGGGGGCTCAAGCTCTCATGAACTCCAGTAACACTACTTCCTACTTTGCACCCTCAGGCCTGGAGTGAGGAAAGGGTTCTCCCTGCTGGTTTTCTCACTGAGGGTGGCGCTGTCTCCTTCCAGGTTCCTATAACTTTGCCCACAACTCTGTGAAGTGCCCCTGCACTTAAATCTCTCTGGCTAGACATCGAATGGGATTCTGCTCTCTGCTGGAACACTGACTTATAGAGACATTAGAGCACAGAAAAGATCTTAAAATCTGACCTTAACACCAGAAAAGTGCTGGTAGCAGCCAGGCCTTCCAGTAAAAGCCAGAGATATCACACCCCCAAATGGTAAAAATCCTAAAATAAACCCAGACCTCATATAGATCAAGAAATGCTATATTTTGGCAGATAGCTGTCCCTGGTTATTAGGGAGGCCATGCATTGCACCCAGAGACAAGATAAGTAGGATCATGACAAGTGTCCTTTTTCATAAACCACCAAATGATTGAGATCTTTTAACGACAGAGAAAAGGGGAAGGTTGCTGAGCAGACACTGAGTTAAAAGAGGAAATAGAGGCTTGCCTTCAGGAACATGCCATTCTAACAGAGACAATCCGTGTTCTGCTGTGACGGCCAAGGCTGGGACTCAGTGGACAGAAGCAGGATGCCAGCCCAATCTTGCAGGAACTGACACAACCCCGTTAAGCTGCATGAATTTTCTGTGTCCTCCAAGTTTCCCCCGGGAGGGTAAGACAGCTAAAAAGGCCCTGCCAGAATAGCAGTAATTAGATAATATGACATGTTTAATTACATGATCCAATGAACACTTCCACCCCACACCATCCCCCAAAAGAAAAGGACCAGGGACTTCTGGAATTGAGTATACCAATTCTCCAAGCAAATAATGACCTTAAGAGATAATGGGATTGAGTGTCCTTCCCAGTCTAAGGCTGTCCCAGAGATCAGGACATCCCTGAGAGCCAGCAAAGCCATTCAAGATGAGCTGGAGGTTCACCCTACCCTCCCACGGTCCAGGCAGGTCCTGGCTGGACAAGATTTCTGGAATTATTCTTGGTTTGATTAAAATTCATGTGAGGTAGAAGAGCAGAGATCTACAACTGCATCATGTCATGTGTGTGCCCTGGACCCAGAGGTTCCTGCCCCAAAGTGACTGAATGCCCTTGGCCTTCCCCAGTGATGCCACAAACTTAGCGGATGGTTTTTCACATCTGAAAACAGTAAATAAGGTTCTACACAGATGGAAAGTTGAAGGTTCACAGGCCCTTCACAAAGAAAGCTTCTGTTTGGTGAAATAATGATATATCCACGTGATTCAAACTCCAAAAGATCTAAAAGAGGGCAAGGTAAAAAAAATTGAGTATTACGATTTTAATACTTTTTTTTCCTTTTTTAAAATGTGTATACATTTTGGCACTATCTGTATATATTCCATTTATATATTTTCCATTTACTTGTCATATACATTTATGTGTATATATGTTTGCTTTCAGAAATAGCCATTCATATACAACAAATGCAGACATGTGTGCATATATAGATATATACACATAGATTCTTCCCCACTCCTTCACACAAATGGATGTCATATACACTCTAATATACCTTTTTTCACTTAATAATGTTGTGAAGCTTGTCTTGTATTAGTACATAAAGAGCTTCCTTACTGCTCTTTCAGGCTGCAGAGTCATTTTGTAAGATGGACCATGATTTATTGAAACATTTCACTGTTGATGGACATTTGGGTTATTTCAAATCTCTTGGAAACAACAGTAATGTAAACAATAGTAATGATCTTATACACGAATCATTTGATGAGTGCAGCATAGTAAATTTTAAATTCATCCAACATTTTTTTTAAGTCAAATTTCATATTTAAAAGCAGATTTGAGGCTTCTCTTAAAAAGTGAAAGACCTGGCAGTAGTGACCACTCTTACACAGTCACAGCCAGCTGAGCAGTGGCTGCCCTTTGGAAGACTTCTGGGTCAGTTAGCCATAACCTCTGTGCACTTGGGCACAGACCGCGGGAAATGCCACCTACCTCAGAATGTGGTAAGGACTGAATGAGACAATGAAGCTAAAGCTCCCAGCACGGTACTTGGCACCTTGTGAGTGGTGGAGACTCTCAGGGAAATGAAAGGCTTGTGGAAGGACTATTCCCTTTCCTTCCCTGCCCTTGAATCTATGGATTCTTGGTTTTTCAACCTCTTTTATAAGAAAATGATAAGCAAATTTTGTGGAGGCGTAGACTTTATTTACTTCAGCACCATGGCCCCAGCCCCTAGAAGAGCACAGGGCACATAGAAGGAATGGGTGAATAAACAATGAATGAAAGTGTGTAATAATAACGCATCAAGAAATAAACTATGCTAAGTTCTACATACCTGTTTCTTGATGTTTTCTTGCTTTCATTCATTTCCCATACTTTTCTTTTTACTTGCCAAGTCTGAGCTTTTCCACTTTGCAAATTACATACACATTTTTCCAAGTTCTTCCCCTTCCCCAGGTTCTTTAGTATTGACCCTCCACAAATTCCTTATCTTTTAAATTACCTTTTCTAGACTGCCCACTAACTCTTTCTGTTACTTTCAACTGTTTCAACCTCATGGTTTTAAACCAGAAGAAATCAGATTAATTTTTTATGTGTTCTTCAGATCCATAAATCTAGTTTTCAATTCCAAAACAGCCTAACATCTTTGAAATGTTAATAACCCTATAAAAATATTCACATTAGTCCAAATTATATGATTAATGTGGCATCTTCTCTGTGAACATTTAAAAAACTGTAAACACATGACTTGCAGCTGTTGCTGTGACACAAGCCCCTCTAGAGCCAGATGTCCAGCTCAGTTCAACAGACAATAGAGGGAGAATAACTTTTACTAAACACATTTTATTCTTTGACTGTCCAATGACATTAACCAAAGGTAGCTTCCTGAAGGTTTGATTGTGAGTAACAGAAGCCATTCAGATAACCTGAAGCAAAAAGAGAAAATGGGTGGAGAGACATGGGTATCTCTTGGCTCAAAGAACAGAAGTGCAGCTCTACTCCACATTTGCTCTGAGAGACTTACTCTTGGCCCAGGGCACTCCTGTATATATTCATAAACCACCAAATGATTGAGATCTTTTGCATGCAGAAGTGCTAGTCATATGACGTGCAGGGCCCAGTGTAAAATGCAACTCCAGGGCCTCTTGCTCAATGTTTATTAAGAATTTCAAGATGATAACAGTGGAACTGTCCAAGAGTAGGGGGCCCTTCTAAGTCCTGGGCCCTGTGAGATGGGATAGAAGAGACCACAGGCCCATGAAGCCCACCTTACTTGTAGGGAGGATTTTTGAGAAATGTGGCTATGGCTAGGCAAGCACCCCCAAAGGTCTCTATTATAAGAAAATGATAATTATTTTACCCTTTTTATAGGCTTATTCTAACTAAGCGACTTGCCCACAGCTACCCAGGTAGCAAGTAGACTTCTGACCTAGATCTGCTAGCCCCCAGACATATGCTTTTAATTCCACCACATTCCCTCTTTCACATCTTGGCACCTAATAGGCATTCAGTATGCAGAAATTTCCAGAACAGGAAAAAACTCAAAAAATGTTTATAGATAGCCTGCTAAATTCTGTATCCACTATCAGATGTCCATCCATTTAGAAAGCACTAACTTTCAGTAGTAATTGAATTACAAGGCTTTTAGAGCCTTTCAAATAAAAGCACATCCTCACTATCACTGTAATTTTTTTTTACTATCACTGTAATTTTGACATAACTCTCTTCTTATAATTCCTGGGATTCTTTCTGAACCCCAGACAGAGTGCCAAATTGACATTCACTTTCTAGGAATTATCAAATTTTTAGGCATTGAGTATTACTCCCAGGCATATGATAATTCTCCAAAAATGTGCTCCCCATACCTTTTTACTTTTAATAAATGTAACTGAATCAGTCCCGGGCAGAAGCATCTGGCCTTGGGTTGCCATGGGGAGTTTTTTTGGTCTGGAGGGCACATTTCTTGTTCTAGGGTCAATGAAATAATCAAAACCTAGTCCCTGGGGAGGAAATTTTACGGTTCTCATTTATTTGATCCATGATCTACCAAACTCCATGCCATAGTCAATCAGCTGTAAAATAAAGAAGGAGAGCACAGCTAGTTTGCTCTAGAAAAGGCAAAACGCATTGGATCCTAGGCTGATTAAGTTAGAAACAGATTAATTAAACCTAGGTTGGGTGCCGATAGGACTTCAGTGAAAATGACCAGGAGTTGGAAGCTCACTCATTCATTTTGCTCACAAACAGAAACTGTCCTTGAATTGACAAGATGAATCCTAGTTAACTGTGTTTCCGACCCAGGCAATGGTCTAGATTGACAGGCTCAGATTGTCAGAAAAGAACAGCAGGGAGGTAATGAAGGGACAGCACTTTAGAAGCGATGGGCTGAGGCTCACAGAGAGAAAACGTCTGTTCAGAGGCGCCCAGCACTGCCCTGTGGCCACCCAGGGCTGTCTCCTCAATGACCCACCCCTCTCAGCCTTCACATTGCAGGGCTGGCCCATCAATTGATCTCTAATGCCTGCCTTGGCTAATGTAATTGGAATGTCAAAGAATAAAATGTGGTTAGTTATGTGTTATTCTCCCTCTCATAAAACTCACCCTTGGACAGAGGGAATCGGCCTTTGATGAGGACTGTCGCAGGCTTCTAGAGAGCACTTACTTTCCACATGTCCTCCAGGAGACATGTGAAGCACCAAAGACTCCTCATTGAACATGAATTTAAATGAGTGCTACAAGGGCCAGCAGATTCTGAGATGATTGTGTGATCAGGGCCTCTAAGAATTTTTTGCCAGCTCATGGAAATAGTCACTACCTAGAGGATCCACAACATTACTTTCCCACAAGGACCCACCCCTTGCCCGGTGGTGGCAGTTCGAAGAACAGACTTTCTCTCCAGGCCTTGGATGGGGACACAACATTACAGCATTGCTCGAAGCTACAGGGTGCACTCCTATGATCCAGAGATGCCATGAGGGTACCAACTCTGTCCATTTCCTTACTATGGTTAAATCTGGGGATAGCTCAGTGCCTCACATACCATAGGTGCTAACATTTGTTGAGTCTTTAACAGAATTTCAAGGAAAAACACACTGTGAAGAGAGATCTAAGATGGAGTGACAGGTGTGAAATGGGTATTTATAAGATACTACCGCTGAGGTGAGGAGATAGAAAAAAGACACCTTGATCTTGCTGGATTTTATTTTTTATTTATGATCATACAGTCACAGAGTTGGACTGTGACAAAGAGAAGAGGCTGAAGCCAGGGAGTCCAGGGCTGAGTCTGAGGCAGGGTGGAAAAATGAAAAGACAAGCGTTTAGGAACAGCAAAAATATGGGCCAAGCAGCCACTGGGATTCTCCCTTAGCAACGTGACTTCCCTCTTGCCTTCAAGCCAGGCCACATCTGAGACACCTCATGGAGATGAGGGCTATTGTTGGAAAAAGCACCAGAAAAGGGCTCCAAAGTCACAACTGTCCCCTGGTGAACCCTGGCCAGCAGCACACTAGTGTGCCTGCAGGTGTGAGGCCTTCAGGTTCAAGTACAATTAGACACAGAGAGTGTCTGGGTTGGAGCCCCTCCTTTGCCATTCAAAAGGGTGGAATCCGAATTCAAGAGCAGGTGGCCTGCCCCACTTTGACTGCCACAGACATCTTTTGTGTGTATATTTAGAGCTATTTGCTATTAGAAACCCATTGAAATATTCTAAATTCATCTTTCTTCAAAAGTGGATGTACCTTTTGGGGAAGAATAATTTGAACATGAAATGTTTCTTCTGTTTAGTTAAAGGACCAAAGTTAGAGCAGGTTGCCAGCCTGTCAAAAGAAATCCTCCCGCCCATGCTGAACCAATAGCCTAGAAAAATGCCCAGAGAGACGACTGCCACCTAGTCAGACACGATAGAGAGATGCTTTTAAGAGTTTTTGAATTTTTGCAAATGAGATAAAAGCAAAGTGCCTGAATTCAGGCATAGAGGGGAAAGACCAGATTCAAGAGACATTTCTAAAGTGAAATTGATGAGCTTTTATGTAAGAGAGTCTAAGATCGCTTTGAGATTTCCAGCTCTGATGGGCGTGGGGATCATAGTGCATTGGCCAAGGGAAGGAGTTTAGGGCAAGGCAGGAAACTGACAGGGAGAGGAGGAATCGGAATTCCCGGCAGCAGACAATGAATGTTTGCAGAATGAAAGCTGCTTTCAATATATACTAACACAGGCCCACCCACCAGGGGGAACACCTTCAAAAGTAACTAATAAATACCCCCAAGGGAATGTATTTTAGTGCATTTTTAAGACAAATACATAAGTAACATTTATGTATTTTAAATATAATTATTTTAGCACTTTTTTAACCCCTGGAGTAAGCCAATTCTACTCCCTAAGGTTTTTGAGACCAAAAAATCAAGGGTGCGGAAGACTTGAAGACCAAGTAAAAAGGGTTTGATGTTGACAAACTGGACCCCCTGATTTTTAATAATCTTTGAGCTCAGTAACTCACCTGTCCTGGAAGGCCCAGACACTTGCAGATGCAAAATAGATCACACACAGTTCAGGAGGAGAGTCTGGGGGAGTATTCTGGGCTGTCAGGAGACAATCCAGTAATGAGCAAAAAGTCTTCAATAAAGACAAACAGAATAAAAGTGCTATGTTAAAATTACTGTAGCCTTGCATAATAACTGAGCTGCGAAGATACTACAGAAATGGTAATGAGTACAATAATGCTCTGAACTTGGAGTGTTGTTAGTTAAAAGATTTTAATTAACCAGAAAATGAGCATTAATCCTGCAACTTGGAAAATAACAACATGCCATCCTATTGCTATGAGCAAAAAGGCAGGAAAAAGAATAAGAACAATTTTTATCTGGGAAATAAGCCCTTGGAAAAATTGACAATTCAGAGCATTAGCTAGAATATGATAGTAGGTTCACTGCTAAACTGTCAACTTACAATGACTTGTTATATTCTGAAATCTCTATCCTTAAATTCCAGAGAATACAGTTACATTTAATGCCTACTAGATACACTTAATGAAATTTTCAGCCATATAGAGTTTATATTCTGAAAAAAAATTTAGTCCTTGTTTCAATTATCCTTGACACTTGGGAAATCCAGTGCACAAACAAACAGCAGCTGCCTGCCTCGTCCTAAAATATCAAAGGGGTGGGCAAATAAGATGAGAGCAAGTCTCTGTACAAAGGTGTTGGTGAAGAACACGCCACCACACCACATTCCACGGAGTTCCCTGGGGCTGCTCTAAAGAAATCCTTGTTACTTTTAACCACAACCTGAGGTACCTTTTCCCCAGTGGAAGTGGACCTGAGTTTATTATATGAATAACAGAAAATAGGGAATGATTGTCCTAAAGCTTCCCATTAGCAATCAAGCCTCTATAAAATGCAGCCATTGGAAAGGCAAACCTCCCGTAAGAAAGTCCCCAACATGCTCTCATTCCATTCCTCCTGGATTTACAATTGGGATGCAGAAGATTTCAAAGCTCTCTGGCCAAAGTTTCTACTGTCATTCACAACCACATGACAGCTAGAGCTACAGTCATGTAGCCTCCATCTGAATGTGCCCAACACTATTTCACATCCCATGCCTTGCCCTAAACTCCTTCCCTTGGCCAGTGCACTATGATCTCCATGCCCTTCTGAGATGTAAATCCCAAGGTGATCTTAGACTCTTTTACATAAAAGTCCATCAATTCCATTTAGAAATGTCTCTTGAATCTGGTCTTCCCCCTCTATGCCTTAATTCAGGCACCTTGCCTTTCTTTCATTTGCAAAAATTGCAAAAAATCTTAAAAGTTTTTCCTGTTGCCCTGACTCCATTTATCTCCAGCTTTTTCTTCCTAAGTAATAATTATTAATACAAGGCCATCCTCAGGCTTAAGATTTTCCCACTGCCCACCAAAGGCCATACTACTGACCATGCCCTTTGCAATCTCACTCTACTTTTATTCCTTGTTTCTTACTACAATTAACCCATTGTCTTGATACATTGAATTTCTTAACTTTTCTCACATCCACCAGGTTCTTTTACCACTTCATTCGTCAAACATGTTTTCTGGCAAATTCATTCTTGGGGACCCCTAGAAGGGTGATCCCTGACTGAAGTCCTATGCTGTAGGCGCCTCCTGCTGGGGCCTTGCTCTAGCCACCCCTGCTCCACCAGGCAGGTGGCCCAGAGGACCAAGGCTATGTGCCTGTCCAGAGGCAGCACATTCCCTCTGAGACCATATCCCCAGTACCCAGAGCTCCAGAGTTTCTTGGCCAAATGACTCAACCTTGTTTCAAGAGCCCATGCTGGCATCTTCCCATGTACATCCTCCAGAGGGCAGACCATACCATTAGCCTGACCATTCCCAGAGCTGAGGGTGGCCCAGGAGCCATGGCTTGCAATGGGGCTGTGATAAAACTGGAGTGTCCACATGTGGCACAGGCGGTCCCTGGTAATAAAGGATAAAGCTGGGAGTGGGAGAAGAAAAGATGCCCCCAGGAAGGAGCAACAAGGGACAGGGACCGTCTCAACTTGTATCGTTCGGTTCCACTATAGAACTCCATTAAGTGCTACAATTCAAAATTTGAATCTAGCCTTCCAGACCACTGTGAAAGTAAATTTGTCAAAGTAGAGAAGTATTTTATTTACGGTTTATTAGCTTTATTTATGATTTGTAAATATTGAGATGCTTCATATATGGCCTCTGGGCCTCTTTCTGAACTTCAGCTTAGGCCCTGCAGTACACCCCACAGGCAGGCTTGCTTTCCCGTTCTGCTATCCTGTCCTTCCTCCTTATATTTGCCTGGTGAACTCCCATTCAGCTTCAGCCTTCAAAATCCACTGCAAGTATCACCTCGAGGAAGCTTTCCAGCTTTTTCTAAGGCAGAGTTAATCACTATTTAATTGAGACTTTTCATCGTGAATAGCAAATAACATTACTTGTAGTTACATAGGCAAAAAAGATCTCCTCCTCACTCCTCCTCTTATTCTTTTTCTTCTTTAATAAAGTTCCACCTCTTACCTCCCTCCTCCTCCAATAAAGCTAGAGGACATGAATGCAGTTGGCCCTAGTCTGACCTGGAGCCAGCAGGTGGGGTACAGTCATGTCCCCAGGCTATGTGCTCAGCCACCTGCCTGTTCCTCACTCTGCAGACCAGCTCTGGCTGCTATTTGCCCACAGGGTGGAATATGGCCATGCCACATTTCAAAAAGAAAATCAGGTGGACCACAGGTGGAGAAAACTCTGTGTCTGAGAGTTTTCTCTTATAGTAATTCTTACAACTCTCACATTCAAAGGTCAGCCCCAGTAGAGGCTACTTTCTTGATGCCAATCCCAAATACCTAGAGAAATTTTCATGTAATAACAGGAACAACAAAATACCATATCCTTCTGGGGTAGGAAAACACCTTGAAATTAGTCTCCCCGTGTACCCTTGTCTTTCCTTAGCCAAAACCATTCTTTGTCTTGCAAGCCAGGGGTTAGGGAAAGAGAAGGCTACCCAGTTTCAGAAGCCTCGACCTGCCTTCATTCGGCTTAGAAGCTGACCTGGCAAATATATAAGACGAAGAACAGCACTTCACGTCCCCTGGACACTCTACCGCCCCACCCTGCAGATACAACTGGGCTGTGATAAAGAGAGTTAGACACGGCTGCTCCCTAGGCTGAGCCTCACCCAACGGGTAGAAGCACAGAAACCAGGACAGTTTAGGGACAGATCTGGAGCAGGGACAACCTGGCCCTTTTTCCAAAGTAAAGCCTTTAGCAGCTAGGAAGCCCAGATTCACCCACTCCCCCAGGGTGTCGTGACTTGAGAACTGAGAGAAGACAGGCAGTGGGTCTACGCACTAAGAGGGCCAAAGGGAGCGTGCGTAGTGTGTACAACTTCGAGCCTGGGAGCCCAGAGCATGCGCAGTGACTGAGCTGACCATCCTGGGAGCAGTGAGCATGCGCAGTGACTGAGCTGACCATCCTGGGAGCAGTGAGCATGTGCTGTGACTGTGCTGCGTATCCTGGGAGGGGTAGGTGAAGTTCTGCGTGCTGCAGGGCAGAGTCACTGCAGAAATGGTAAATCCTCCGGAGCCTCGAGGCACCGTGCTGGGCATCAATAACGCTGACCCAATGTCATTTTCCAAGAACCAACAGTCTTGGGTGATGACAGGGAAGGAAGGGAAACGGCGAAGGAGCATCAACCTATAAAAAATTTCTTTGGGGAAACGGAAGGAGCCCTGAAGTGAATGCTTCATAGGTCAAATGAAGGTTGAAACGATAGATCCGTGTTTTTGAATTAATTTTTTTAATTTCATTTTTTAAGTGAGAAATAATTGTGCATATTCATGGGGTACATAGTGACGTTTCAATACATACAATGTATAGTGATCAGGTCAGGATAATTAGCATCTCCATCATCTCAAACATTATTTCCTTGTACTAGGAACTTTCAATATCCTCCTATTTAAAACTATATATTATTGTTAACCATAGTCATCCTATGGTTGTATAGAGCACTAGAACTTACTCTTCCTATCTGTAATTTTGTATTGTTTAACAAATCTCTCCCTATCTCTACCTTTCCCCTACTAAATTAATCTTTCTAAAATAAAATGGTTTTTTTTTTGTTGTTGTTGTTTTTGTTTACAGTGTATTTCCTGGTAAGCAGTCCTAGCAAATGAGAGTGATGTATGCCTTGGAGTGTGTGTGTCTCCCGTGAATTTAAACAAAAACCTGTTCTTCAGGCAGGATTTTGAACATAGTGAGGAGCAGCCTCTGCCCAAAGAAGTTAACCCTTAACCTCACTAAGCAGTACCTTATTGGATGAGAGCTGAGTGGACACCTGGCTCAAAGACACCAAGCTCTGAGCTCTGCCACATGAGTCAGGAATCCAGGAGAAGCTGGACAGCATGTCCAGGACTGGTCCATGGAATTGCCAGCTGTTCTTTAGCATGCTGATTGGAGTGAGCTAAACATGTCATTGTACAGGCTTGCAGAAACATCCCAGGACATGGAAATTAGTGTTACAGATGACCTGCTTCTGTTTTTTAAAATTATATTTAAATGAAACATATGAGGATTTTTCCTTCCTGGCTATTTTTCATTTGCAGAAGCTATTGTATTTGGATGAATGTTTTTTAGAAATTATGTGGATAACTGATTATGAAAATCTCTCTACTCATAAACTTTGTCAGTGCCATACTCTTATGAAAGAACATCTAAGTCACTATTTCATTAAACCAATTACATTATCTGATGAAATATCTAAGTCCCTGAAAACTTCCACAGTAATTCCTTTTGTGTAGATGGCACTGGACCTGGTAAATCACGCCACCTCTGCTCTAAGTGATACAAGAAAGATGCTTCCAGCTCCAGCAGAGCAGAGGTTTTTTCTTTCTTTCTTTCTTTTTTTTTTTTTTTTTCAGTTCAACAAGAACTTAATAATCTTTTTTTTTTTTTTCTTTCCTTTGAGGACATTCAGGAAAGAAAGGGTCACTACTCAACATGAGGGACAAATTGGTACCATCATAGAGAGGGCAGGATATGAATTGTGCGGCTCCGAAGTGATCTGACAGATGGGGACATGAGCGTGAATGCACACTCACCTCTTGTGTGCACCGCTCTCTCTCCAGACTTCCTAGAAGGGCAACCCACTGTCAGTTAAAACAACAGCACTGAGCAGCAGCAGAACAATAGATTTTGATTAGAAAAACACTAATGCCATATCTATTTGTTAATTGTAGACTCTTAACAATTTCTGTCAAATGTGGGGTTCTTTTTGAAATTTCAGTGAAGTAATCACAGCCTTCTGAAATTCCCTGTGAGCCCTCTCCATTCAGGCTTTTGTTTGCATAATGTGTGAAGGTTTGGGGCGGGGGGGCACCAACAGAGGGATGCATAAAGTAGTTCTGTTTCCAAGGGCACTTGAGAAAGCAGGTGTTGAGCTTACAGTTTTAATCATGAAGCACCAAAGATAACCAACTGAAAAGTTTTTGATCAAGATGTTTACATTTTCAATTTAAGCACCCAAATTGAGAGGGGAAGTCACAAAACATAACACAGAAGCCACAATTGTTATTCTTTTACATGGAGTCTAAATTACTTAGTGTCTCAGAATTTTCACGTATTTGTTGTCTACTCTGCTCAAACAAAGAAACAATAAGAAAACGATCCAAATGAGGGGAAGTAAGGAAAACTAAAACCATAAGAGAAAAGAATTCTTTGGGGGTGGGGAAGGGTATTTGGGCATTCTGCTCTGAGAAAACAAAAAAGTTAAACTCAATATTAATTTTTAAAAACCTATCAAAAAACAAGAACGTTTAATAGCCATGACGAAAGTACAGTAGAGTGCTGCAGAATAATTCTCACGTACAGTGTCTGGGGAAAGGGTCATGTCAGCTTCAGGCTTCCTTGAGAACCTGCTGAGTTGCAGACATGTCTGAATTAACCACATCTGGGCATATCTGACAAACAGCTGGGCAGGTCTGCCTAAAATTTCTTTGCATAAGGTATGGGGGAGACTTTGGGATAATAATTTGTCCTTAGAAATGAAGCACATTAAACTTGACCCAGTGACAGAGAAGAAACATGAAAATGAATACAGCTCTATGTCTGTTGCCTGGATTTGTCCCTTACTTCACCCTTAAATTTGACCCATGGCTGACTCCTAATTGGGCATGCGGCAGAAGGGGGTATGAGTTGTTTGTAAAGAAGCTCTTGAGTAAACTTTGTGTAACTAGGTATCTCACAAACCACTCTGCTTTGGGATCCCACAGGCAGGTAATGCAAGAAGAGAATGAAAGAAAATCTTCCCATTTTCCTACCTGAACACCAAGCCCCTTTGGGACCAAGCCTGGTGTTCACAAGACTCAAAGCCTGGAGGCACCCGGTGAAGGGAGACCCCATCACCAGTCCAGAGTTCGTTTCAGAGCACTTGTAGAGGTGCGCCATGAGGACTGTCTAAAGCACCTGGCAGAGAGTACCGTGTGCAGGAAACTGAGGGTCTGACTGAGCAAAGAGAAGCAAAAGGCAAGGAAAGATTCAGCACTTCCTCCCAGCATCCTTTTTGTTGATTTTGACGTTTAGATAAGTTTCCCTTTTCCTCTGTTCTTATAGCTTTACTAATTGGTATAATCATTCTAACACCGTGCTAAATCTCAACACTTTCAATGATCCAGTACTAGGTTAGCTCTATATAGATCTAAATCCACACTATAAATGCTGCTTAATAACTTTACAGAGCCTGAATTTTTGGCATGGAGCTTTTTTCCTCTATTATACAGTCTAATGTTCCTAACTATGAAAAGACCTCAGCAAATAGAGCTCTTGACATACTTAAAAGTGGTTTATGTTTGTCTCCAAATTGGGGGATTATCCTTTTTCATCCCATGCCAGTAATCTATTTTTGCATAACAAATCACTCCAGTGATTTATAGTGGCTCACAATACAAAAATACTGAAGTATCTAAAATTAAAACACCAAACGTATCAAGGTTGCCAGGATATGGAGCAACTGAAACTCTGACACACTACTAGCGAGAATGTAAAATGGTACAGCCCACTTTGGAAGCAATGGAGAACAGTTGGGAGTTGATTAAAATGATAAACATACATCTGACATATTTACTCAAGAGAAATGAAAGCATACAGACACACAAAGAACTGTGAATGTTGATATCAGCTTTATTTTTTATGAACAAAAACCAGAAACATTTGCAGTGTCCATCCATGGTAAATGGGTAAGGAAATGGTGATATATTTTTACAATAGACCACTACCCAAGTAACAGAAAGAAATGAACTACTGATGCACCCCATCACATGAATGAATCTTTATTTTTTAAAATTCAGATTAATATGAGGGTACAAATGATTGGGTTACATTGTTAGTGTGTCTAAGTTCAAGTTGTAGTTGAGGCCGTTGAGCCCTTCATCCTGGGGGTGTGCTGTACACTTTCACAATGTGTCCATTTGGTGAGAGCTTACCAATCCCCTTCCCTTCTGTCCTTTTCCTTTTTCCTCCTCTCCTCCTCCCACTTGAAGATACTTTTGTTACTCTCCTAGGAGCATGTAGTTGTTTTTCTATTATATTCTTTTTTTTTTTGCAGTTTTTGGCAGGGGCCGGGTTTGAACCTGCCATCTCTGGTATATGGGCCCAGTGCCCTTAGTATAAAGTACATTGGATACTTGCATTTCCATTCTTACCGTACTTTACTAAGAAGAACGTGTTTAATGTTCAGGTAAATACAAAAGATATAAACTCACCATCTTTTTTTATAGCTGAATAACATTCCATGGTGTATATACACCACAGTTTATTAATCTATTCATGGGTCGATGGGCACTTGGGCTGCTCCCATGTCTTGGCAATTGTAAATTGAGCTGCAATAAACCACATGAACAAATTTTAAAATAATAATGCTGAATAAAGGAAGCTATGACCCCCTCCCCTACAAAATCACATACTATATTAGTCCACTTGTATAAAACAATCTAGAAAATGTAACTGGTCTACATATAAAAACAGGAAGCAGATCATTGATTTCCTGACCGAGAGGAGAGGGCAGAGGGAGAATCTGCCAAGTGGCACAGGAAACTTTTAGGGGTAACAGATAATGCTCGTCATCCTCCTTGTGTTGTTAATTTTACACATATACACACCTGCCAGGGCTGGTCAAATTGGACACCTTATGTACTGTGTATTACATATTAATTATACATCAATTAAAAAAACTAAAGTAAAATTTTGAAAAGCAGTGTGAGCAAAAAGACCTAGTGGCTTTAAACAAAGCTAAAGAAAATCATTTAATTGTCTCATGGATCTAAGAGTTGGGCAAGACTTGATAGGGGAAGCTCATCTCAGCCCCATGGGGCATCAGCTGTGACAATTCACTCCGGGACTGGAGCACAGGATCCCAAGATGGGAACAATTTCAAACTGCCTGTAGATCAGGAGTTCAACACAGGCTGAGCATTGGTGGCCTCTGTTTCTCTCTACCTGAACCATTTTCTGTGACCTGAGCTTCCCACTTAGAGACTGGGTCCAAAAGGCAAGTGTTCTGAAAGAGAGTTGGAGATTCCACAGGATCACTTCCAGCAAACCCTAGTAACTGAGGCAGTGACAAAAGTGCACCTGGGTTTAAGGGAAGAAGATACACACTCTACCTCTTAATGGAGAGCGGTAAGTTCTGGAAGAACATCTGGAATGAAAGATACTATTAAAGACTTTTTTAAAATACAACCCACCAGTCACATGATTGTAACAATTCCTCCCACATACAAAATATACTTCTTCCTCTAAAAAAATAAAAATGTCCTTCCATGACAGTTTGGGGGCTCAGGTTTGTGGCCCAGAACCTCATTATCTAAAGCGAATGAAAAGAGTTGGCAGTTTCTCAAAAAGTTGAACACACGCTTATGATATAATTCAGCCATTCCACTCCTAGGCATTTGCCTAAGAGAAATGAGAGCAGGAAGCCACACCAAGAGCTGAGGCTCCTTGGACAAGGTTCCAAGAGTACAGCTCTCTAAGAGACTTTTCTTGCTCTGAAAATCTTTGAACTGAAAAGAAAGCTACCTTCTCTGTACATACCCAACATATGGTGATGGACAGATATACAATAACTTTATAATTGCTCTTGTTCAAAAAGAGGGAAAGTGAGGCACACAGAAGTCGCTACGTCCTAACAATGCTGAAATCCCACTGGGCACATTTTGCCAGTCCCTAGATTGGGGTTCAGTCCTACTGCCTGTATACAATTCACTACAGCTCTTAGCTCTTGGGCTCTTAATTCTTTGCTCTAAATTATTTTCACTTTTTAATAAAATATAATTCACATTTGCAGCTGAGTAATTTTTTCCAGTCTGATTTCTACCTGCGGAAGTCCAGGGGTCCAAAAGCCTACTTACAGTTTGTGCAGTATCTATACAATTTAGTTCAGATTGGTTTTGTTTGAAATAATATAATTATTTTTAAAATTTGTAGATTTCTTATGAATCTCGTTAAGTTCTCATTAGACAAACATGACACGCACAATATCTCATCTAGATAATCCCTTAAGCTATTGGTGAGTATGCTGAGGAACAATGCCTTCAGATTCTTATAAGCGCCACTGTGTAATAGGATTGGTGATATTTAAATATTTAGAGAGTATTTGATCTTTCTGAAAGGTTCTTAGAAGAACGGACACTGAGATACTGAGGTCTTAACTAATTACATGTATCTTTTAGTCCCACCTTGGGGTTGATTTTTTTGGCCCAAGGTCATTTCTTAATTTGATAATTCTGTGACACCTGGAGAGGTTAGGAAGGACAGTTTCAGTTTGTAATCCAGGAACTCCTGGGTCCTTTACATGATGTTTCCTTTATATTTGGTTGAAAATGAAGCCCTTCGTTTATTTAGTTCATCTTTCTTTATCCTTATCGAATCATACATGGATCCAGTTGGCACTTTCAAAAATTCCACCTGAAATTTCCATGTTCACCAATGCATTGTGTGTTTTCTAATTTATATGTCATTGCAGGCAAATCCCTCTTTCCACCAGATGCCAGTGACTTTCCTTCCCTCCCCTGTAAGCCCTCACTCACAGTCTCCTCGGAGCCACCAGGCTCCTCATAGCAGTTGCTTCAAGCCTTTTCAACTTCAGCCCTCTTTCCAGTTTCAAAGCCACTGTCACAGTTTTAGGCTTTGTTATGGCAGCACCCCACTTCCACATACCAAAATCTGCTCCAGTTATCTGGTGCATAATACACTATGTCAAAATTTGAGGCTTAAAATAGCAGTAATCCTTTATTATTGCCCCAGAATCTTCTATTTAGGTAAGCCTCAGTGGGGAACACTTATCTGCTCCAGTTGGCATTAGCTAAGGCCGCTCGTCCGTGAGTCAGAGGATCTGCTTCCAAGATGACCCATTTCGCTGACAAGTTGGTGCTGACTGCTGGCTAGGAGGTTCGCCTGGGTTGAGGCTCATTACAACTACAATGTCCCTTCAGAGGACCTCTCCATGAGGCCTGGGCTGCTTCTTTCTATAGCAGTGTTTTTCAACCTTTTTTATCTCATGGCACACTTGAACCTGTAGTTAAACTTCCCTGGCACATTTCAATTACGTTGATCAAAAAAAAAAAAAAGAAAGAGTAAAAAGAAGAATTTACTTACTGTGCTTTGAACTTCTTTTGAAAGTAATTTAATATAATCTTTAAAATTTTTCACAGCACATCTAAGATCTTCTCACAGCACACCAGCGTGCTGGGGAACACTGGTTGAAAATCACTGTTTTACCGTGACTGGCGTCCAAGAATGAGCATCTTCAGAGAGGAGGATAGCCTTTTAGGTCCTAGCCTCAGTAGTCACAGAGTATCACTGCAGCCACATTCCATTAGCTTAGGGGGTCACAAAAGCCTGATGAGCTTACCAGGTTCAGCGGGCAGGGATAGAGACATCCACTCTTGACATCGGTGTACTAAGGTTCTATAAGAGCACATGGAATTGTTGCACAAAAACATTGTTGTGGCTATTTAAAAAGTACAATTGCCACACTTTCTTTTTTATTTATATTTTTTGATATTTAAACATTTGTATGGTTCAGAAGTCAACACTATATAAAGAGGTATCCTAAGAGAGGTTTCATTCCCATTTCTATCCCTAGAGGTTATATTTTAATTGGTTTCTGATTTATCCTTCCTGTTTCTGCTTTAAATTACACACACTGTCTGTTACATTCCTATTGCCAATTCTTTCTTACACAAAAGAGATATTATATATACCACGATTGGCATTGTATTTTAGTCTTGGCTATGTGTCCTTTTATCCAGACCGTCCGGATTCTCTTTCCAGGGCTGTGTAGTGCTCCACTGCATGCATGCACCAGAATTTATTCAACTTGTCTTTTGTGAATAGTATTTGTTGTCAAGCTTTTGAATTCTGACCAATCTGATAGAAGCAACAGCATCTCAGTGTGGCTTTAATTTCAGTGACTTTATGGTTAAAAATACACATGATCTTTCTTTTCTGTGAAGTGCCTATGTTGTGACTTTTGTCCCTTTTTCTATTAGGCTCTCTAAATGTTAATAATTTCTCTCAATTTTAACAATTTTTATATGCTAGAGAAATTTATCCTCTAGCTGTTGAAGATATTTTCTGCCAATTTTTCCTCTGTCTTTTGACTTTGCTTGTTGTTTTTTCTGCTGGACAAAAGTTTTTTCTTCCTGTAATGTCATCAATTTTATCCATGTTTTCTTATTACAAAGAGAAAAAAATGATTTTATATAAAACTGTATATAGATTAGATAAGATTACCATACAGGAAAAAACTGAATTAAGTGATTTTTTTTAACCCAGTACTTCGGCCATCCATCCTTAGTAGGACATATTGTTAGTGGTGTTGGTGTGTTAATTTGAAGATATGCATCTTTTGCACAGGATATCATAGGACAGAGCAAGTAAATTACCATATTTCTGTGGCTGTGAGAAGATAGAGACCTGTCATACTATGTACATATCCTCAGCCTGACTAATGATGCAACCACAGCTGTGTGAGTGGCTGCAGGGAAGCTTCCAACCAGGTAAACTGACGTCTGATCTCAAGTGTACACTGCCTGCCTCTCACTCCCTGCCCTAGAACTTCTTTACTGTGGCCTGGGATGTCTATGGAAACCCACATGACACACACTGGAATTCAGGGGCACAAACAAGTTAATGCCCCACAAGTAACTCTTCAACCAATTGGGGCAGGAGCTGATAGATAAATGTTTCTTCCTTTTGTCCTTTGGACAAACAACTCTACAGATTTCCTTAGAAGGTGCCAGGAAATCAAGCACCAATCCCGTGTGGAAACAACTACCTCCCTCTTACTCCCTGGGATCATTTTCAAAACAGACAACCTGCATGGCACCCTTTGTCTGGGTGTCTGCTTTTGGGGACCCTAGGATAGAATATTGCCCTTGAAAGAGCTGAATCATTGCACTTATGCTAGAAGATACTGAACTCCATATTTTTTACCATTTAAGAAAAATAATCCCTAATTTGTTTGCTGTTACTTGCTGCTGAAAGCACTCCTAACTAGTGCAGGTAACTAAGGGGAGTGACAGAAGCTGAAGCAGGAAGTATGGAAAAGGACCAAATAGCAAAGGGCTGTATTTGGCAGGCTGAAAGTTTGCATTTTGGCCTCTGGGATGATCCAACACTTCTTGCCTGGGTGACTGGTTGAATGGTTTGTGCACCCACTATACAGAGAGAGGTACAGATGGTGACACAGGGGAATTCAGTAGCTTGGTTTGAGATGTGTTAAATTTGCTATGCCACCAAACAGTGGCACATCTAAAGCTGGAGACATACAAGGCAAAGCAAGTTTATTTATTTATATTTTTTGGAATTTTTTGCTGGGGCGGGGCTGGAACCCACCACCCTGGTATATGGGCCAATGCCCTACTCCTTGAGTCACAACTTAATAAGTAAAGCAAGTTTCATTTTTCTGAAGTTAACTCACTTTTGTCTTTTTGCCAAACCTAATTCAGATTTTTATATTCTAGTCATGTTCCATCCTGCTGAGACTTCTTTTTATAATGGTGCAACACTGCTTTATTATTAATCACTATCTGCAAATAATCCACTTTTAGAGTTGTTGCATGTTGCTTACAAAATGCCATGAGAATCGCCATCACAATTTAGTTCCCAAATCCTGAGAGATGTGATTAATTTTCTTTTTGTTGTTAAATCATAGATGTGTACATTAATGCAATCATGGGGCACCACACTGGGTTTATAGAGCGTTTGACACATTTTCATCACACTGGCTAACATAGCCTTCCTGGCATTTTCTTAGTTATTGTGTTAAGACATTTATATTCTACATTTAGTAAGTTTCACGTGTACCCTTGTAAGATGCACCACAGATGTAATCCCACCAATCACCCCCCCTCCACCCATCCTCCCCTCTCTCTCCCCTGTCCCCATATTCTTAGGTGATAACTGGGTTATAGCTTTCATATGAAAGCCATAAATTAGTTTCATAGTAGGGCTGAGTACATTGGATACTTTTTCTTCCATTCTTGAGATACTTTACTAAGAAGAATATGTTCTAGCTTCATCCATGGAAACATGAAAGAGGTAAAGTTTCCATCTTTCTTTAAGGCTACATAATATTCCATGGTGTACATATACCACAATTTATTAATCCATTCGTGGATCGAAGGGCACTTGGGCTTTTTCCATGACTTAGCAATTATGAATTGGGCTGCAATAAACATTCTGGTACAAATATCTTTATTATGATGTGATTTTTGGTCTTCTGGGTATACACCTAGTAGAGGAATTATAGGATTGAATGGCAGATCTATTTTCAGATCTCTAAGTGTTCTCCAAACATCTTTCCAAAATGAATTTATTAATTTGCATTTCCACCAACAGTGTAGAAATGTTCCATGCCAACATCTCTGGTCTTGGGATTTTGTGATATAGGCTAATCTTACTGGAGTTAGATGATATCTCAAAGTAGTTTTGATTTGCATTTCTCTGATGATTAAGGATGATGAGCATTTTTTCATATGTCTGTAAGCTGTGTGCCTGTCTTCTTCAGAGAAGTTACTCTTCAAGTCCCTTGCCCAGCCTGCGATGGGATCGCTTGTTCTTTTCTTGCTTATACGTTTGAGTTCTCTGTGGATTCTGGTTATTAAAGTTTTGTCAGAGACATAACCTGAAAATATTTTCTCCCATTCTGAGGGCTGTTTGCTTGCTTTACTTACTGTGTTCTTGGCTGCGCAGAAGCTTTTTATCTTGATCAGGTCCCAGTAGCATATTTTTGAAGGTGCTTCAATTGCCCGGGGGGTACTCCTCATAAAATACTCGCCCAGACCGATTTCTTCAAGGGTTTTCCCTGCACTCTCTTCTAGTATTTTTATAGTTTCATGTCTTAAGTTTAAATCTTTAATCTAGTGAGAGCCTATCTTAGTTAATGGTGAAAGGTGTGGGTCCAGTTTCAATCTTCTACAGGTTGCCAGCCAGTTCACCCAGCACCATTTGTTAAATAGGGAATCTTTTCCCCACTGAATGTTTTTAATTGGCTTGTCAAAGATCAAATAAC